>OW052220.1:168150693-168351700 GCA_932526605.1 Nephrotoma flavescens | reverse complement strand
TATATATATATATATATATATATATATATATATATATATATATATATATATATATATATATATATATATATATATATATATATATATATATATATATATATATATATATATATATATATATATATATATATATATATATATATATATATATATATATATATATATATATATATATATATATATATATATATATATATATATATATATACATATATATATATATATATATATATATATATATATATATATATATATATATATATATATATATATATATATATATATATATATATATATATATATATATATATATATATATATATATATATATATATATATATATATATATATATATATATATATTTATATGTATAATATGCATAATATTAATGTTTACCTGTCTTTGCAGTTTTTTAATTAAATCATATATAATTCAATTTTAATTCTTATTTTAAATATAAGCTTAAGTCGTCATATATGAATTTGGTAAATGCGATGAGTTAAGCCTTAAATTAATTTTCTACAATTTATATTAATTATTTTGCTGAGTTTTTAAGTCAACATTTTGTTAATTCTTATTAAGCCATTTATTCGACGTTTGATGTTTTTGGACATATCGTCTAGTTAATTATATCTTGAAAAGTGCAGTTTTTTTTTTGCTTGATGCATTTTAATTAGTTAATTCTAACATGACGGTCAAACCACACACATTATATCCGCATTCAATGATATCCAATCAATATATCCGCGATCAAAAATTATATACTAAACCAATTTAATACAAAAAATTAAAGTTAAGATATTCAGATCGACGACAAAAATAAGACGTTACATTCGATTTCCATTAGGTTTATACATATTTTGTTAGTCTTAAAGATCAACCAATATGTGATTAACAAAAAAAAAATCAACAGATTTTTTTTCTGTTAATTTCAAAATTTATCCTGTGTGTGTGGTCTATTAAAATTAATGTCTTAAAAATTAAGATGGAGTTCTTCTGTTTTTCTCTTAATCTTTTAATTTTTTTCGGTCATCGCGATCGTTACAAGAACATCAGTATTATATTTTACATATACTTGAACAAGAAGTCATTGCGTGATTATGGTCCGCCAAATCAAGAAACAACTCAACACGTTAAAATGTTCATTAAACAAATCAATCAATGAATAGACGACAACATCGAAACAGTTTAAAGTAGCTGCATTATCGTTTTAAAATTACAACCATAACTTTTATCTCATATTACACACCGCGCAATCATACCGATCGAAAAACAATCTTAGTAAGGTCATCGCGCGTTATCATAATCAAAATCCCATTCAAATAAATCAATTTAAAATATTCAAGATTTCTGAAACTAATTTAAATAAAATGAAGAACAAAACAAAAACAAATTCTATTAAAAATCATCCATTCGACAGTTAATTACTGTCTTAATGTATTCTTAAAAATGCAAATCAAAATGTAAATACGATATGTGTGTATGAAAACGCGCAAGAGAGATGGTAAGATGATTCCGAAAAAAATATAGAAATACAATCCCCAGTGTAGGTTCATCATCAAGCATGATGGTGATCATCTTGTGATGACGATGATTATGATTATAATATTGAGACAAAGTAGTCATCCTATCATAACTGAAGAAGGCGTTCTTTCTTATATCTACTCTTACAATTTTTTTGATGTAATAATTAATTTTATTTTATTTATATTTAATTTCAGGTAAGACATGATAATAATAACCACTAAGGTAATTATATATGTACGTATCGCACATAAGAAGGATGCATTACAATTCAAGGATTTCATAGACTACGTATAGAAGTACGTATAAAAACTCGAAAAGGTTGTTGATTTTATATAAAAAAAAAAACTGCGTAAGGTGTGGCTTAATTTAAGACACACGATTTTTTTTTTACTTTATATTAGTTTTTTTGTCTTTTTGGTATGCTCATCTTATACTTTTGTTTTAAGACGACGATGACGATCGAACTACAAACAAAACCAAAAAAAAAATGGTAAAATTATGAATATGCAAATTTTTTGGTGATTAAACCTTCATTAAAATATTACAATATTTTTTTTTATTTTTAAATCTTAAAATTTCTGGTTTGGTTTTTTGAAATACATAATCTGAAATATCGTTAATAATTAGTATAAAAAATTCGATAAACGTAGGCTCCAAATATTAATGTCAAAACAATTATAACGGGACTAAATAAGAATTACTTTAAAACACCTTTCTTATATATAGACATCTACATATTATCTCATTCTAGAGACGACGACGAGAGAAATATACATTCCTTATGTGTAACGATCAATCATAAAAAGCAATAAAATTCAAATAATTCATTTCACTTTATCACCTTTTTTTGTTGGTTTACATTTTTATGTCTTAAAGAGATCGTCTTAATATTTTTTTCTTAAACATAAAATATAAGAAAGTTTCCTTTATATTTGTTTTGTTGTGTTCTGTATGGTTTAATTTAAAAACTATCGTCGTTTAAAGTATTAAACTTAATATTTCCCAAATAAAAGAAAATCGAAAAAAAATCACCTAACAACGAATTGGAAACAAGTTGGAGTCTGGGATTATGATGAGAACGATCACTGTAATTAAAGTGATATTTATGTAAATTTGCGATTGGTATCGATATCGATTTCTTTTATATTATGATCTCGTATCAATGTAATTCAATCATATTAATATTCAATTTGAAAATTTGTTTAACAAAATTAAATTAATATTACATGGTTCCCAATTTTTGTTAGACTATTAATTGATCGACCTTATCACCTATAGAATAGAAGTGAATTCGAATTGTGATTTTTAATTTAGTGAAACAGGTTTCCAGTATTGTGAGTTTATGCTATTTTGGTGTGTATAATGTCAAAAAAATGCAGACTACGTATGCATCTCGTATAGGTAGTTTAAAATGTATTTTAATGTTCCACAGTTTACATTGCGGTCAAAAATTACATTATCTCTCGTACACGTGTATGCACACAACACTGGTTCAGCCATCATAATATAGTTACAACAGTCTGTTTTTTGTGAGCTAACTTTCCACAAACCGCACCGTTAAGAAGCAGCAACACGTTTAATAATTTAACAGGATGTAGATATTATAATGAGTATAAGCTGTTATGTGAAAGTTAAATTTTAATTTAGATATCTGCACCAAACTGTGGAAAAGTGAGATTATGCTAATTGTTACATACTTAATGTTTTGCTTTGGCAAGTTAATAACAAAAATCCGTTGTTTTCGAAATTCTTCAACATTAGCGAATTAAAAATAATCGCATTTCGGTTAAATTGGTAACCCAATAAGTCTAAAACTGAAATAACAAACTAACACTGACAGTCAATCATGACATATTTAAAATGGTGGCCTGCAGTAAGACAGTTGGTGGTCCAATTAAAACCATGACTTATTTGAGCATAACTTAAAAAATTAATTCTATTAGCTGACAGTTAACCAATTTTATTATTTTTATCGTATTAATTAATATTTTATGTAAATTATGTTGCCGCTTGCTACTTGTATCTCATTAAATTTCACAACCCAAATATTTTTTAAACGTTAGAGAGAGTAAACTTATTTTCAAGATTTTCGAATAAGTCATTCTATACAATTTACTCGGATGAGCATAATGGATACTCGGAATTGCTGTCTGCAGAAGTAAAATCTTCAGAACTTTAACCAAATAACAGAAATGGCGCGAAATAAAACAGTGGTTAGCGAACATATAAACCACAAACAGGCGTCTGGTTATGATCAGATTAATGGACAGATATTAAGCCAATACTGCAAGAGAAAAATATTATCCCGGATCACTCGTTTCTGAGAATTCTGCAAAAACAATTAGAAACAAATAGCTATGTGGCTTTCCAAATAGGGATGATTTTGTCGATACTAAAGTACTTTTAATTTTTAATGTTTAGTACTACGCAACGCTTTCGAAACAAATTTGGTTAAAACCAAAGCTTTTTCTTGATTTTAATGTTGGGTTCAAAACCTAAAAGTATTTATATATTGTATCATTTTCAAATGAAAAAAGGTAAAAACCAAAATAGACTTAGCAATGGTTGATATTTTCTTATGCTTATACTTAGAATTTTGTCTAGTTGGCAACAAATTTGTCTAGGTCATAAAAGGTAAATGAAAATAAATTTGTCCGGTTTTAATTTTCTACACATACAGGGTCTACACATACGGAATGACCATAAATTTAATTCCCATATGTCATGGTTGGATTTTATTTTTAACAATTACATGCTCTCTTCTTAAAATTTTTATTAATTTGTACAGACTTGTATGAGGCATACGAGCAACAACCTTTAAACGTATTTGGCATGTTTCAACAGCATTTTGGTTTCGAGGTAAAGTTTTAAACACTAAATCTGAAACTGTCTGTAGGATAAGGTGGGGATTCTTTTTAACTGACCTATAGTAAAAGAGTTTAGGTTTAAAATAGTATTCAATAGCATTCAGTAAATTAATAAAAGCTTCATTAACCTGAAACATAGTTTTTTCGAACCAATTAGAAATGTTTTTTACCATCGTAATCGAGATTTAATTTCAATTCTTTGAAGTAAATTGGAATCTCCGATGGTAGTAGAAAAGCCGAATTTTTTATTAGCCTCATATTTAAACTGAAATCTGTAAAACAAAAATTCTAGTTTTATAAATGTATTTCTTAATTTATTTAAATATACCTGCCTTATTTCTGTACTTAGATGAAAAAAACAGCTTGAAGGGAAATAAGTTTTAGACGCGGAAATTGAAGCCTTTTTAAAATCGGACTTTACCGATAACCTAACGTCCATAATTAGAATTTGTAATTATTTTGAAACTAAAATTAAATAAATAAATAAATTAAATTTTATTTAAAGCATATTTGTATTTAAAAATTTTAAATTAGAAATGGAAATGTCATATCCAAAAAATTTAAATGGCGCGCATTTGCACTAACACACACATGGCAGTACTATATACTTGCGGTTATTATTTTGGCAAGTCTCGGATTTCGAACAAAATCAACCTACAGGAGTTTATCATTTCGTAAATCATAAACTCCTGTTTTTTACAATTACAAAAAATGTTTAAAGCAATCATGAGATTCTGACATGAGTTGATTTGCTATAAAAATATACAATAATGAAAATTTCATGATCATCCATTCATGGATCACTGAAATGTAACTTTAGATAAAAGACCACTCAAACTGTATTGGATTTGCCTTGAAATTAACGAGTAACGAGAATAGATCCTCTAATCAATCTCTTTACCAGATAATACTATTTTCCCAAATATTAATTTACACCAGCTATCCTGGGGGAAACTTCGGAGGGAACCAGCTATAGTATTATCACATTGCGATGTGTTATCAACATACTAGGTTTACGTATTTTATTAGATTAAAAGACTGAACTAAAGCACGTGGGCAACGTCAAGCATATTTGGGTTTCTTCACCGAGAGTTATCAAGCACATTTGGCGCAGCAGAATGTGAACGATTCAGCAAATTCACCATGATTAGATTTCATATCCAATATTGATAATTACCCAATAATTTTAACAACAGGGCCTGATAAGGGTTTTGTATAACTTCATTTTAATGACAAGCGTTCGGTATTTAAATTTAATTAAAAATTAGCAAAAACAAAAATGTAAAAAGAAATTGTAATATGTTTTCATACATTGCAACCTAAATAGCAGTTTTACGTAGTGAAATTTGATGTGTTTGCAATCTACTAAAAATAATGTAATAAACAAAACATTAAAAATTATTCTAACCGTTCTTAAATGAAATTCAATCGACGATCACAAACAATTAATTTACCTAGATAGAAAGGTTTGAACTGTGGATATGCGTGACAACATTTAATTTTACTAGTAATCACAAGGTAACTGTGGCCTTTATTATAAACCAGAGCAATGTTTGTTAATGCATTTTAATTTATCTGGGCATTAACCACATATACACCAATCTCAGCATACTTTTTATGCTGATTAGTGATCATCTTTATAAGTTGAAACCAAACAAACAAGTTGGGTTGGGTTCTTGGGAACCGTCAATTAAAATTGGTTATATTTGGGTAATACAATTAAGCCGAATCGACCTAAGTGATATATGTTGAGCAGCGACCATTATAGCCAGTCTATTTCACCTGGTTTGGTTTTCATAACACGTGGTTTATATCATTTAATTTTACTTCTTTGCACTTGTCTATTGCGATGTCGGTTTTAAATCGGTTCTAAAATGAAAACGAGCCAAAATCTGTCAAGCGCCAGGCTTAGTGCTAATAATTTTACCAACATATTTATGATTTTCATCAATTTATACCATTTTTAAAGTAAAACACTTGCATCTTGATAGTAAAATAAAATTAAAAATCTTAGTGAATTAAAATTAAATACAATTAAAAATCTTAAAATTCTTTACCAAATACAATAGTTACAATTTTAAATAATATGCTTGATAACGATATACGTCAACTTTCACGCTAATAACACTGAGCTTGATTAGATTAATTAAGGAAACCCACCGATTTTATAGCCGTTCATGCCGGTAAGAGGGACGATCTTGCAAAGCCAATTCCACATGGGACCATATTGAATTTTTCGTTTAGGAGACTCGTTTCCAGTCTTAAAACGTCTATATGCTTTTAAGGCGTTGGTATCGAAAGGCCAACAATCTTATTAGCGAAAAAAATATCCCAAAATGCTATCCCGAAAATAGTAATCCAAACAACAAAAATCTCAAAACCCATAATACTTAAAATATATTCAACAAAAAAAAAAAAATTGCTCGGACACAAAATCTCAAAAAAATATCCCAAAATTTACCGAAAATAAAACCAAATGAGTCGAAATCTGTGCGCGCAAATTTTTCTTAAGATATTTTTTTAAAATATAAAATAAATATTACTATTATGTAGACCTATATATTTCATTTTTATATTTTCATTTAACAGACTTAAATAAATATAAAATTAAGTGCAAATTTTGGATTTTATTTGTTTGAGATTAATTTTTTCGCCCAAACAATCAAAAATTTACAAAAGATGATTTGCGATATTTTTCGGAATTTTATTTTTGGCAATTTGGAATTTGAGAAACAGGCTACTAGTAAGTTTTTATCTAGTCAAAACATCATTTTGGTAATAAAATATTCGGGAATACGATGGTATCCCGCTTTTTAGTACAAGTAAAACGGGGTTTCTTACTTTTCAACTAGAAAGTGAAAAGTTTGACTTGACAAGTGTAACTCAAACAACTAGTTTGAGCATTATGAACTCGAGTTTTAAGACTCCAAGGACCACTTTTATACAACTTTTCTTAACTTTTGAGGTTTTTGGAGTTATAGAAACATACAAATTTTGCATTAAACAAGTTGGGCCAAATTAATAAATTACTAATAAACTTATACAAAATCGTACACTTCTCTCTCTGTTTCCACTTTATTAATTTTTGCATGTCTTGACATCAAAAATGAATCTGAACGATTATCTCAAATAACTCAGAGCCCCGTTATTTTAGACAGAAATAGAGTATATGAGAGAAGCAAGCATTAAAGCAATGGAATATTCCAAATGCAGTTTTATTTTAGATGTCAGTTTCCATCAAGGTGTTGGTAAAAGAAGCGCAGGTCCCCGTTCTAAATTGTCTAGAGAAAAACGTTAGTTTTTCAGTAATTATATCACACAGCGTAAATAAGTGGGGTTCAACATTTGAAAAGGCACACTAACCAACTATCAAAAAAATAAAATTCCGCTAGTGAGATGTAATAAAGCAATTAAGAATACCATACGAAAATCATTCCTGATAATCCAATCCACCGACGTAGAAACATCTGGCAAAACAGTTTAAAACAAAGGTTGGAGTCATACAATATACTTTAAAATAAAAATTAGGATTATGACTTGCGAAGAAGCCGAAGCGTCACAATATGTCTGCGTGCAATATAACACAGTCGCCGAAGCTTGGCTTTATTTAACGAATGCCGATGACCAAAGAAATGTGAAATATTTGAGTCCATTCCAATCTAAAGCGGAATTAGTTCCCTTCACAAAAACGTCTCATCCAAAAGGCTTCATTGTATTCTTAGGAATATCCTAAGATAAATGCAGAATACTATACATGAGCAACTGTTCTGTTTAAAACCCCTTCTCAAAGATTCGAAACGCTTATATCCAGATGGTAACTGGATATTCCACCAAGACTCAGTCCCATCACAAACGGCAAAGAAAACACTTGCATTTATTCAACAAAATATCATCAGCTGACACTGTGATTTTTGTGGGGCTACTTAAAGTCAATTTAAGCAAAATCTAAAGTTGACAATATTGCGCAACTAAAACTATTGATAAAGCGAGAGTTCAAGAACATTCCACTTACAACGATTCAACGAGCACTTAAATCTTGACCAAGTCGGTTATAAACAATCAATAACATTAAAGGTTTACATATTCAACAAAGTTACGGCACCAACTATAACTGTATTTTATTATTTCTATTCAAAATCGTTAACTTTCATTTTTGATGTACTTGTAGTAAACAATGGTTCAAGATTGATTTAAAATCTTAAACATACTTCCGTCATACACCATCAACTAAATCGAATATCTAAAATCTAGAAATTGCTTCTACATTTTTTTTAACAATAGCGCCCTTTATTTTTCGTTAAATTTTAATGTTGTTAAAAATTGAGCCAATTGACTTTATCGATGTTTGAATTGCCAATCAATCTTTTCACTAACTTACACAACCCTATACTATACCGAGGTCAGAACTCAAGGGTCAACCCATATTTCTTGTCAGTACTATAAATTGAAAATGTGCAGGTGTTTCTACGAAAGTGAACCTGTAACCATACGTGCTGGATTTGCTACTGAACCACTTGCTAAAGTGAACCGCGAAAGAGACTGCAAACATTAAAAATAATGACGAGTTTTTTTATTACATCAGACCGAACAGAGAGATCAGATGCGCGTTTTATTGGAAGATAAATGGTTACTTGTTTTATATGATCTAAAAAAAAAAATCAGCTAGAAAACTCGCAATATCCGAAGGAATAGAAACAATAAAAGACAGAAAATCTTTTATCTGCTAAAAATTCGTAAAACGTTATTTAAATTACTTCTTTGCTGTCCCCGATGTGATAACCATGCCATAAGGATAGCCGAACTGAAAGAAGATGTTTTAAAAAAGTATAAATTAAACAAAGTCGTATTTTGCATGAAAAATTGCCACTTTTTATTTGTATTTTAAACAAATTTTATGAATTTAAAAACTGGCATAACCCTTCCGCGTTGGAGTTAAAACTTTCAATTACTATGTGGGTTGTGGGAGGAGGAAATTAAACGAAAACATTTAAATGTGTGCCATATTGTTTTTAATTTATTTTATTAATCGTTTTTTTTTTAATAAAATAAACATTTTTAAATATTAGTTTCATTGTTTTTTTATTTTAAAACATCAATAAATTATTTAAAAAAACAAAAATAAAAATTTTAATAATTATTAAAATAATCGAAATCGCTCGAGCTATTCGAATAACTCAATATTCGGATATTCGAACTGGAAACTCTAGATAGCACATGTCGAATTTCAACAAGCCAAGAAATGGCCTATTTCCATCCCTGTTGGCCATATACCAGAGCTTTATCAAAAAATGTTTTTAGAATCCCATTTAGATCGCACATCTCAAATTTCAAAAAAATGTCATAAAAAAGATCGAGTTGAAAGAGTTTTAACTTAATTTTTTTTTTTAAATATCGGTGCACAATGTGCTGGATGTAATTTACACAAATGGCATCTAAAAAAGTTCAAGGTGTCTTATTAAAGTGATTACAGGAATACACGGGTACATCATGCCACGCGGAAAGGTTAAAATAGCCTTGATTCAAAATGAATTAAAAAAGGCACAATTCATTTAATTATTTCGTAAATTTATCTTAATCCATTTTCAAATTGTATTTAAAATTCAATTTATTTATTTTTTGTCCACTTTTCTTAATTATTTTGCAAAATGAATGAATTATATTATTTCGTTTAATGAAGAAAATGTACTCGTACTCGTACGAGAATTATCTGTGACCTGTGATTATTTTATTTTTATTCTCATGAATTATTTTATAACGAGAAATTTGAAGAATACTGTTATAAATGTAGTTTTTGATTTAACTTGTCGCATCTATTAATAAAAATACAAAAAAAACAAAATTTTAAACTTAGGTTTCAATTTTAAATTAAAAAAATGAATAGAATGATAATAATTAAAATTAATAAATACATATAATAAACAATTATATGTATTACAACTCAGGGAAATTTTTACAATATTCCATATTTGTATCATAAATGAATATAAATATATTTATTAACAATCAAGTACATACCCAATAATTGCAAATACTTAGATATTTATTTTAAATTTAACAGGTACAAATCAATATTTGAAAATGTCAAAATTTCTAAAAATTCCCAATTTTGATATTTTATTTCATTAATGAATAGAAAAGCATTTATTTATTGTTCTTGTTTTTAACATTTTCCAAAAATTGTCTCATTAATGATTAAATAACTATGTATATCATTAGCATACGTAACTCATAATAATGTATTCATTGTTAAATTTAAATTAAATAGTTTAGTAAACTGTTGCTTTATAGTAAGCTAGATATCCCATGCAAGCATTGATCGGAATTTATGATTTGATTAGAAAAAAAAAGTGAATTAAAAAAAAAAATTAAAAAAAAATAATAAAAAAATATGCGAAATAAGAAATTAATATACCTCTAAACATTCTAATAAGTAGTATTTTTATGTTGCAAAATTTAAAATAACAATTTTTGAATCCCATGTATTTTCAATGGCCAGTTTCTGAAACTTTGATCCGCCACAGCTCACCCCAGGAAGAACCTGTCGGTGTAATTCCAACGGCTATGAACTTTTCTCACCGAACCCTAAAAGCATGCCAAATATCAACGTTCTTCCTATTACCCTTCTCGAGTTGAAAAAAGCTACCGACATTTGAGCATTTTTAATAAGATATCGGATATTCCGAATGTATTGTCAAGCGAATCTATGTATTTGTAGCAAAATTCACATTCCCATTAGCAACAAACCTAATTTATTGATTTTATTTCATTTGTTATTCTTTGTGGCTACTGCTCCACATATTACGGTATTTCACACTAAACATACAATAATCCAATTAAGAACCGTTTTTCCAAAACTGAACAAGTCAAAAAACAATTTTGTTCAGGGGAAGGTTTTTTGTGATTTATCTGAAGAAAAATATACAGAAAAAGGAAATAAATTCATTCAGAAACTTGATTCAGCGCTATTTTCGATTTATCTTCCTCATGTAACTTTTTCTTTCTCAACCGTAGAGAAAAGTTCTATAGTACTTCATTATCAAGTATAAAAATTCAAAACTCAAAAAACTAGATTTTGCAGTCATGATTACAGCATAAAATTTTTAATGCAGCTCTAGAACTTATGGGCAGACTCAAAGCAGATATGAAAAGATATATTACAAAAAAACCAAATTCCCAAAATTCACCAATTTGACTCTCAAAATTCGCGAGTTTTTTTCAATTTAACACAAATGACACTTTTGTTGAGTTCTGAAATAGTTTTTATTGAATTCATGTATCGAAAAATTATTACAAATCAGGTATCAGAAACATTTACATAATTAAACTGAAACTTCTTGCAATGTTTCTCGATGTCTTCTTTCGATTCATCTGCGTCTCCAGAAAATACTTTATCAAAAAATTCCTGAGCACATTCTGGTCCTATGAAAAATTTCATAAGCTTCTATACATCGATCATCTTTTTTTTTTAAACTTTATTCCTCTTTGGTAATAAATCAAATTTTGGAGAACTGTTGGTAATATTGCATATATTTCTTTTAAATGGCTTTACCTCAATGATGGATCCACCAACACATACACCTCCACCAGACTTTTTTGTTTAGTATACAATTCCTGCAACACCTATTTTAAACTGTATTTTGGATTTCATCAGCCACTTTGACTCCTTTTTATAATCATAGGCAACTTCACTAATCTTGAGGATCTAACCGTGCACTAAAAGTATTTCTTGGTATTCATTTGGAGAAATAATTGTCTCTTTTTCCAGAAATCCTTTTCGATTTGCCCAAAGACACGATCCGGTGGCATAAAACTGTATCCTCTTATCGGAAAATAGTGCTTAATGCTTTTAAAAACGTTGCTTTTATTTATTTATTTAATTTTAAAGATAAAGAATAATATATCCATATAAAGAGTAATATATCCAAAAAAACCAAATTCACAAAATTCACCAATTTGACTCTCAAAATTCGCGAGTTTTTTCAATTTAACACAAATGACACTTTTGTTGAGTTCTGAAATAGTTTTTATTGAATTCATGTATCGAAAAATTATTACAAATCAGGTATCAGAAACATTTACATAATTAAACTGAAACTTCTTGCAATGTTTCTCGATGTCTTCTATCGATTCATCTGCGTCTCCAGAAAATACTTTATCAAAAAATTCCTGAGCACATTCTGGTCCTACGAAAAATTTTTTCAAATCAATAATCTCATCCGTTCGAAACTGATTGTTGGGATTCTTACACATTTTCCATCTATAAATCAAAATTCAAAATTTATTCGCGATCCAGCATTAATGGAAAGAAAAGTATGGGGTGGTTGGGAAGTTGATTGTGGATAAGTAAGTGTCGATTATCATAGTCGTTGTCATACAGATTGACGCAAATGGAAGTAATTTCCTACGGTTGTGTATTTAATTCGAGAATACTGAAAATAGACCAATATACGGAACAATCACAAACACCATTACCATCGAAAAAACCAAAAAAAGTAAAATATAATAAAATTCGTAAACACGAAAAAGTTAATTGCAAAAATAGAATATAGATGATAAATGTAAAAAAAGAATCGAATTTCGTACGCTATGCAGTAATTCGCTAGTAGTACAACTACATGGTATTGCTCTATATATATAGACAATATTCCATGTAAATAATACAACGTCCGTCGTCGCGACCTGATGAGAAGACTGATTTTTTCAAATCAATAATCTCATCCGTTCGAAACTGATTGTTGGGATTCTTACACATTTTCCATCTATAAATCAAAATTCAAAATATTTATTTAAGCTTTGTTCCAAAAAAGTAAATGAGTGCTCTCATTAAGATGCTATTTTTATTTTGGGAAGCATAGGAGTCAGAAAAAAGTCATACATTTGTTGGCATCTCATCTAATTGAGCCTCGCTTATGTTGTTTTCCAATTTGCTCAAAAAATCAAACAAAAGAGATACCACCTCGTTACAGTTAGTCCGTCGAGCTCCATTCATCTCAAGCCATGTATAAAATGTTATATCATTTTTGTTTTGTTCTTTCTTGTGGTTAACAATTCTCATGTTGCAAAGCGAAACATTTGAATACTAAGAATGAGTAAACATAGGTGGGCTTGGTTCAATAAAATAACAACATAATGACATATCTACCTGCCGAGAATAGAATACTTCGCCAACAGAAAGGGTTGGTAGCGGCTGATTTTGCTGCATGTCAAACACAATATCTACTGTGCCATTGAGTGGTTTGTTCATTATTGAATGAAATCTTTTAACACGGAGTAGGTGAAGTTTTTTCTTTGTTCGCTTCTCTTGAAGTTATGTTACATTATTATCTGTTATATACTGCTTCTGCCACTTCTTTGTCTACTTCAGTTAATCTGCTTTCACCTCGTCTCTCATTCCGGGCATCTATAGCATGTAATTGGTACCTTAAAGAGCTGTTTTTTAAAGTTTCAGTATTTATGAAAAAAAAATTTACCTTGCTAACAGCCTGCTTGTTCAAGCTCTAGTAAGATTCTTTAAAAGTTAGCGCAAACGTGCACCAAAATATTACCTCTCTTTTGTATGTAATGCTAGTGAGGTATTTTAGGTTCCTAAGAATAATATTTTTTTGGATAACAGAAATTCATATATTTTGCCAAAAATATGTCCTGGTATACCTTAGATTCGTTGCTTAAAGGTGATGAGAAAACCACAACAAAAAAAAGTTATAGATACTTACAAGCTTGATGAGCATCGAACGTTTATTTTATTATTTGCGTAATGCAAACATTCGTATACAGGATCGTATAGTCTTGTAAAAGCTTTTTTTTTTAATAATTTTTTCCTTTCGATTTTTTCTGCTCTTTGGCATTGCAGTAACTGGTGTTCTGTATTCATTATTCTCCAACATATTTAATATGATCATCACTTTTGAAAACCTAATAGCAAATGAGTTGCAGTGAGTCAATTTGTTAAAAAAGCCAAATCCAAAGTAACTGTATCCGTATAACTGTTACCATATTATCCTGCATATTGTATTCCTATTATCTTATGAAATAATATTTCTCTCTTTTTAAAGATTTAACCCATATAAAATTTGCTATTTCATGTGTAACAAATCAGAGCAGAATAGTTATATCAAAAATGCATATGGCGGTCTCAAAACTCAAAGAAAAAACCAACAAAACTACTTTTTTTTTGTACAAAGTGACGCGCTTAACGTTACACTCCTAAAAATCTTGAAACTAGTAATTAAAATGATTAATATATTATAAAGTGGTTAGTGTAGCAGTGTGTCATTTGGTAATAAAAATTGTAAAATTTTAATTAACATGAAGTGACTTGTGAAAAGCGGCCAAAACACGTCTAAAACTTACAAAATGGAACTGGAATGTTTACCAAGTGTTTATATAAAATAAAATGTAAATTAAGTATGTTAAATAGAAAGTGATTTGTGGTAAAAATATCCTTATTTTAATTTAATCGCAGATAAAACTAAGTAAAAAATTTCGGTTGCTGTTGTTGGGCTTTTCTTTTTTAAACATGTTTTATTACCAGGGCTGTATTTTTTATTTTATTTTAATAAAATGTGCTTTGCTTTTCATAATTTATTTTTGTTTTGGAATACTATAAGTACAATTTTTTACTGAAAATAAAAACAATTAACGTAGTATATTGGAGGAATAAAAATAATTTTGAATTTGGGTAGTTGTAAATTTCAACTTCTTACCTTCATTGCATTTGATCGAAACAATTCTAAATACACAACCTTGCTGATTTATATGCTTTCTCTTTGAACCTCCGAATTTGACTCACTTGACAGCTGCTTAGATTCATTCTATATAATCTATTTCTGACTGACGAAACTCTATAAAGTCCAACTTTCTACTCTATATGAATTTTTGTCTATTCTTTGCAACGCCTACATGACGATAAGCGCATTAACGCAAAACAAAACATAGTAAAATGTATGAAAAGGGAAAACAAATGAAAATATTAAGGACTATTTGTAGTTTCAGAGAACAATTGAAAGGCAAATACTAAAATTACACATATATTTTTGGCTAGTGCATCTAGAATACTAATGGCCGCATTGCTTTAAAAATTTCATCATTTTATGTCGATGGTTAAAATTTTTGACTGTAGGTGGCAGTATAAATGAATCATATCATTTGTACATCACTGTGCACATTTTTTTTGCGAAACGTTAATCGCGGTGAAAAAACAAACAAAAATCTACAATATCAATTAAATATTATTCTACGGGGCATTGGTAAGAATTAATTTATTATATTATTATTAAATTATGCATTCAACATTTCGTCAAATTTCTAAATCTCACAAACCTTTTACGAGCATTATTAACATTTACAGTGCAGAAAAATGATTCCAATTTTTCTCTACTTCTTGCTTCAAAATAAGTCGTAATAGATAAATCTTTATGGATTTGTAAAAAAATTGTAAAAAAAACTTGTTTTATCCAAATCTTATTTTTTATCCAAAATAATTTACACAAATATATGTTGATAAATGGCAAAATGTACATATATTATTTTAATGCTGCTTCACCGAAAAAATTTAGATTGAAAAATAAGTCGCAATTAAAACCGGCTTCATAGGTAAACGGGGAAAGAGACGAATATTAAGCTGCTCCAAAGAAGTAGAGTGTGGAGCGGGTGTTCATACACATTTTTGGTTTATACAAAAGTTCTATCTTTAACCTATGGGGTATTTCTGCTGCTGTTGTCGTGTTTATTAAACAGATGGATATCACTTAAGGGGTATTGCTGCTGCTGTTGTCAAATAATAAAACACAATACTATTTTAATACGGGTAATTACCCCGTAAATACACACACACGTTTATTAATAAATAAGAGTTTGGAACCTTGTCCGTTTTGCTATTTTAATTTTCTTCTGGTTCTTAGCTGTTGCTGCTTTGAGTAATTTTTCAATTCTGTTGTAAAGAAAAAAAACAAGAATTATTTTATTTGAAACAATGATCCAAACGAATTACTTTGATCAGCGCGTCGCTGGCAATTCGTTTGTGGAATGCATTGCAAGGTATTTTCCTAAACACAGAAAATACTTTGCAATGCTATGCGCGGTGTTCCTGAGTTTGCAGGAACTGACCGTTGCATTACTCCCTCCCCAGTGCGAACGTCCTTTACCAAATGTTATGGAGTAAGGGTTCCATTGCTGGTGGAAGAAGTAGTATTTATAAATACCAGAGGAATGTCTGTATTTATTTTGCATGCTGAAAACCAAAGTTTTAAATGATTATTGTAAGATAATTTGAATACCGAATCAATCATTTTATCTGCGGTGAATTCACATGGAATTGTACACTTTTGGGCTCCAAACCCGAACCTTGTGTGGAACCAACAAATGTTTGTTTTATTTGAATGGTTGGATATGGCTGGATTGCTTGCTTGCTTTGCATTTTTTGTAGATTGGAGAGCGCTCATGCGTCTTTCCAATCTAAGAATTCGTAACTCCAAAAGACGTGTTGCTTTTGAGTTATTAGATGGTAGTGTCTTCGGTGTTGTTTGTGTTGTCACCGATTTTGATTGAATCCTTTTTCTTTGCTTCGACGTTGATGGAGCAGATTCTAGTTCCGATTCCAGAACCGTAGCATCTAGCTCCATTTCTATTTGCTTGATCAACTCCTCGTGTTGAGCGTTGAGATCGCTGACAGTGATAGTTTCCATCCTTTGAAAGAAATGAAAACTAAACATTATGCTTGCTGAGAAGTAATCATTCGAATGCATGGACTGTTGTTGGCAAATCGAACTATTTTCTTGATTCCTGATAAATTATCAGGTGTATTTATTATCCCAAAAACTGGTTTGAGTCTGTCAATTGAGATGTTAACGAGTTAACCTTTGATTTGAATAACAAAGTGTTTACGAAATCTTCGTACCACTTTGAATGGAACTTCGTATGGTGTAGCGAAACCTGTTCGGACTTTGTCAGTACGAACGAAAACGAAATCACAAGTTTGCAGTGATTTGGGTACGAAAATGTCGTTTTGTTTAGTTTTGCGAGTGTCCGTTGGTACGAGATTGTTCATAGTGGACCTTAATTGCTTTACCACTGTGTCAGCGGTAATTTGAGGTGTAATTGGATGTTCCACAAAAAATTCCCCAGGAAGTTTAAGTGTTTGAACGTACACCAGTTCTGCTGGTGAGCATTGTAGGTCATCTTTGACTGTTGCTCGAGTTCCCAATAAAACTATTGGTACCTCCGAACTCCAGTTAACGGTATTTGCTCTTGCTTTAAGAGCAGCTTTAAGTTGGCGGTGGAAGCGTTCAACCATACCGTTTGCTTGCGGGTGATAGGCAGTGGTTCGAATCCTGTGTGAGCCTAAAAGTTGCATAAGCTCAGAAAAGAGTTTAGATTCGAATTGAGTGCCTTGGTCAGTAGTGATTGTACTGGGAACGCCGAACCTAGATATGTAGTTTTCGACAAACGTTTTTGCGATGGTTGATGCGGAGATGTCTTTAATACAGTAAGCTTCAGGCCACCGTGTAAAACGATCTACGCAGGTGAGTAAATGTGTATATCCATTAGATGGTGGGAGTGGCCCCACGATAGAGTGGATATGCTCAAATCGACTTGACGGAATTCTGAAATTCTCGTGAGGCGATTTGGTGTGCCGATGTATTTTTGATTTTTGGCAAGATAAACAAGACTTTGCCCAAAGAGTAACATCTTGATTCATCTTGGGCCAAAAATATTTTGCTGAGACAAGCTTGCGTGTTGCTCGAACTTGAGTGGAAGAACTTGAGAGTATGTCTGTAAGTTCTGTATCACGAGCTTGTTGCTCCGCGCTAGTAACGATTGTATAAGGCTTTTCAGCTGAGGCAATTTCGTCGTCACTTGTCCTATGGTATCAGCGACGACGTTATCTCTGCCGTGAATGTGCTGTATGTCAGTTGTGAACTGTGCGATGTAATCTAAGTGGCGTGTTTGCCTTGGATTACGTTCCGTTTTAGAGAATATTGCTCTAGTAAGTGGTTTGTGGTCGTGTAAATGATAAATTCACGACCTTCCACAAAGTAACGGAAATGCTTGATTGCTTGATAAATTGCAAGTAATTCACGATCGAATGCAGAATATTTCCTTTCCGCATCTGTGAGTTTCTTGGAGAAAAACCCAAGAGGTTCCCAGGTCTTGCCGTTAAGTTGCTGCAAGACTGCACCTGTTGCTGTACCAGACGCATCCGTGGTAATGCTATATTTTGCATTAGCTAACGGATGCACTAGTAATGTTATTTCTTGTAACTTATTTTTGAGCTGAAGGAATGCCGCTTGACATTCTTCAGTCCAAGAAAAATGTTGAGATGTTTTTGGTTTTTTAAGGAGCTCTGCCAAATGCGTGTGGATTGGGGCAAGAGTCTCCGCTAGCTTTGGAATAAATCGGTGATAGTAGTTAATCATGCCGATAAATTGTTGAATTTGCTTGATAGTTTGTGGTGCTGAAAAATCGCTAATGACATTAATACGTTCTTGAGACGGCAGAATGCCATTAGCGGTAATCTTGTGACTGAGGAAGTCCAGACTACTGGTTCCTAAAACACATTTAGCGATGTTAAAATTGACGCCAAAATTTAAAAACTTTTGAAAGAGTTGTTCCAAATGGTCAAAGTGCTGTTTTTCGTCTTGTGACGCGACGAGAATATCGTCTATGTACACAAAGACAAAATCGAGATCTTTTACTATCTCGTTGATAAAACGCTGGAATGTTTGTGCAGCGTTGCGAAGTCCAAATGGCATTCGAGTAAATTCGAATAAACCAAATGGAGTAGTAATTGCTGTTTTGTAAATGTCGTCGGGAGCAATTGGAATGAGATGATATGCCCTGACGAGATCGATTTTGGAGAAAATTTTGCATCCATGTAATTGCATGGAAAAGTTTTGAATGTGGGGAATGGGATAGTGGTCAGGAATTGTGACCGCGTTGAGCCGTCTATAATCCCCACATGGTCTCCAATCGTTGTTCTTCTTCTTTACCATGTGTAACGGACATGATACAGGAGAAGAGGGCTTGTAGATTCCTAGGTCCACCATGTGCTGGAATTCTAGGAAACCTGATTTATGCCGAATTGTGTCGAGTCGACGAGGTCGAGAAAAAGGTAAGTGTCCGTTCGTCACAATGTGATGGACGATGTTATGTCTTACCGGTAAATTGTAGTTCGGTGGAGCTGTTAAAGAAGGATACTTCTTTAAGATAGCTCCGTAACCGTTGCTGACTATAAAATTAAGTGGAGTAGGTGTGTCCACGCATGCTGTTATGGCGTGAATTGTAAGACTAGTGCATGGATCGATAAGTTTGCGATTGCGTAGATCCACTAGAATACCGAATTTCGTAAGAAAATCCGCGCCAATTATGGGCCGATTAACACTTGCTAGCAGAAATGAATATTTGAATGATCGACATAGACCGATGTCTACGTCGAGTAGTTTGTTACCGTATGTGTTGATAGTAGTACCGTTTGCTGCTGACAATACTAAATCGGAACTCCGATTTGTATTGTAGCAGAAGTATTTTGTGTGTGGAATGACACTAACATCTGCGCCAGTGTCAATCAAAAAATCTAGCTTGTTGACTGGATCGCGGATGAATAAGCGGCTTGGTGCTATTTTTCTTAAGGTCGCTGCTAAGACCTTAAGATTTAGTAGTTTGGGGAATTAATATGTGCAATTCCGCCATGTGGAGCATTGAATCCACATGGTTTAGAGCATTTCGTTGCTCTAGGGCCAAACCTGTTGTGATACCAACACCAGTTTTGTGGTTGTCGATACGATGTATTTGCTTGTTGCGTTGTTGCTGCTTGCTGCTGGTAGTTATTAGTACTTTGATTGTTTGTTGTCGGGCGATAATGTTGTTGTCTACCTGGAGAAAATGTTTTTCTCCTAGGAGACTTGCTGTGTGTATTTTGTATGCTATGCAATTGTGTACTATGTTCCAGTTTGTCTAGTCTGTCAATTACTTTACTAAGAGTTTGTTCCAAATTTGTACTATTGGAACAATGTTTGTCTGTTGGTTGCTGAAAAGTATTTTGCTGTAATGCATTTACACGATTTTGTTTACTGCAGACTAATTCGTGTAATTTATCTGCTATACAAGCAGAGCTTCCTCTTGCTTCTCTTGCTGTGGAACTAGTGCTGCTTGTATGAAATCAGGTAATTGCCTGATCCATAGCTGCTTAATGATTTTGGGCGAAAATTCCCGGTCTGCCAGCGATTGAATTAGATGCAGGAAATCGGAAGGACGCTGATCACCAATCTCCACTTTGCTGAGGATAGTCTCCAATTTACGCTCCTCGGATATGGCGTAACGCTCCATAAGAACTCGTTTGACCGCCTCGTACTTATTTTCTAGCGGTGGATCATGCAAAATAAAATTTTTTTTGTCCGCTTGCGTTTCCGAGAGCGATGCGACTACGTAAGCAAACTTTCGTTTGTCACTAGTGATGCGGTTCGCGTCGAACGCGATCTCTGCTGACAAAAACCATCATTTAGGACTCGTCTCCCAAATTGCTGGTAGTTTGATGCTGTGGCCTGTTGTTGCTGCCACTTGTCCTTGCGCCGTAGTCTTGCTTAAATGCTGAGGTTGTTGCGTGGTGTCGCTGGAACCGGGTTCGAACTCGTTGTCCGACATATTTCACTTTATTTTCGCCAAAAATCACTAAACTGTGTGTGTGCTGTTTGCTTGTGTGTCTTATAGATACACGGACACAAATATTACTGCATTTACAAATGCTGAAACGCTTAAAAAAAAAAATAACGCAAAACGCAAATACGAAAAGCCCGAAAGAAAAAAGAAAAATAGAAATAAAAATAATTCACAGCGCGTTTTTGACTGGTGCAGAGTGGCCGCTGTTGGGAGGAATTTTATATGTGCTACTAATTACATATACTACGGGAAATAAATTAAAATGAAACGCTGCCTCTTTATATTGCGGCTTTTACACACTAATTTATTTTTATTTAAATAAAATTGTTAAAAACTTACGATTTTAAAATCTTGATTCCTAAAAAGGAGCGCCGGGGTCACCAATATGGGGTATTTCTGCTGCTGTTGTCGTGTTTATTAAACAGATGGATATCACTTAAGGGGTATTGCTGCTGCTGTTGTCGTGTTTATTAAACAGATGGATATCACTTATTAATCCCCAATTTATATATACAAATAATAAAACACAATATTATTTTAATACGGGTAATTACCCCGTAAATACACACACACGTTTATTAATAAATAAGAATTTGGAACCTTGTCCGTTTTGCTATTTTAAGCTTCTTCTGGTTCTTAGCTGTTGCTGCTTTGAGTAATTTTTCAATTCTGTTGTAAAGAAAAAAAAACAAGAATTATTTTATTTGAAACAATGATCCAAACGAATTACTTTGATCAGCGCGTCGCTGGCAATTCATTTGTGGAATGCATTGCAAGGTATTTTCCTAAACACAGAAAATACTTTGCAATGCTATGCGCGGTGTTCCCGAGTTTGCAGAAACTGACCGTTGCAAACCTTATTCTCGTTAGTGCAACAATGAAACCACCAAAGGCGTAATATACTTGTTTATAGGTTAAATGGCTTAATAAATAAGCATCAACAACGATGTTCAACAAAATCAAAAATTCGATGTACTGAAGGAAGCTTCTAAAACAGGTTAAGGTTCTTAAACTTCAACCGATCGTTGTTTGCTTTTAGTAATGGAATTAATTACTGGTAAATAAGTGAGATTTACAAAAAATTTGAAAAGGCTACAACCATCAGATTACTTCCGTATCCGCCCGTTACTTTATTGTTTGGTAGCCATTTTATATTTTGTTTCAATATTCCGATCCTGTATACTCATACATATTGCTTGATATAGATTTTGTTTTCTGTTTTACAAAAATGAACGATAATATTACCATTCGAATTATTAATCTTTAAACTCTAAAGTCGACCAATATAATTTACTTATTTTTTTTTGTATTTTTAATCATTTTAACTTGTACTCCGCCCAATTATAGATTGAATATGTCTCATATATTTTTTACGTATATGTACGAGTATCTTGTATTTTTTTTTTGTTAAGATTATGAATTGCAATATGTTATAATGTGGTTCTGTCTTTAAAGAAAAACGTTAAAACGGAAAATTATAGTTTTTGGTGTAACCCTTTTTAGACTTTTATACATAACCAATATAAATATTGATGGAAGGTCATTCTATTACGATGCAGAAAATTATCTCGCAAGAGCACATCAGAAACATAATTTTTTCTTTGTATTCCAGTAATCAAAACACCAAGAAAATAAATTAAGATTTTATGATACTTAAATATAGTCTCAAAATATCAATTGGTGTATATTTTTTTATATAATATATTTTGTACGATGTAGAGAATCGAAAACAACACTTTGTTGCACTTTGTGTGCCTTAACAATAAAAAAACTTAGGTAATAAGTAAAAATAATTACATTCTCAGAAACCACATAATGGTCCATGAAATTCTTACAAAAAAAAAAAGTTCAGAAATTGCATTATTGATTTATTCTCATATATGTGATATAAAAAAGACTTAAGTTAATAAAATTACGGCATTTGTTTTTTGTCTAATGCATTTTAGAATTTTCTCGAATTCAAATAAATTTTTTATGATTTTTCTCGCATATTAACACATCAACCTAAATAAATAATAGACGCCGAGTTAAAATTTTCGTAAAATGCTACTACTTAAACTAAAATGAAATCCGACAATTTTGATTTCGACTTCGGAGTCAAAGCGATAATGCCGACACAAACAGGTAAATATTTAGTTATGTGTATGATTCGTAATGATTAAAGAAATGGTTAAAAGGGTTTTAGCCGCGGTACGCTCATTTATTTGAAAGAGATCGTTTGTTGTATTTTTTACTGCATACAAAGTCATCGTCATGTTGGTGTTATGTAGAAATGAAGCAACCCTTAACAAAAAAAAAACATTTAAAGGATTGAACTTTGATAAAGACCGAGTTTGCACTCAGTAAGGTTTTATAGTCATTGAACGATTTTATTTAATTGAGGGAAAACATTTTTGTATGGGTGCATAAAAACTACAAATTATTACTCTCATATAAAACATTATTTTACTAATTAGAGTATTATAAAATAAAGAATTTTAATTAAATTTATACAGCCCTTTAATCAATAATAATTTTAATCTGTAGATACCAAAAAAAAGTTTCAGTTTTCTAAAATGATAGTGAAGCAGGCATTTTTAGTATTGATATTAAAGTGTGTTACCAGCGAAACCATATTTATGAAGATTCTGGGTGCTATTTATAAAACATCTTCGGGTGTGGGTGAGAATAATCGGGTAATTACTTGCTGGCGCTAAAATCAAAATTATAGAACAGATTATTCAGCAATATTTAAAATTTTACTTAATACCAACCCATTGGTAGGTAATATTTGATCACTTTAACCGTATTAGTCAATTTCATTACAGGTGTATGGTCGCATTTAAATTAAGGGGCCATTGGGAAACGGTTATTAAGCTAAAACAAAACACAATCACAAAGTCGATAACAAGTTAAAACTTTCGTGTCGTTAACTGTAGAAAATACCGCACTTCTAACCTGGGGCTTTCCAATTGGTAGATTTACCAGATATTCAAGAACTTCTCTTTTGTTTCTAATATATCGTATATTACAAGCAACTATCTTTGAAACCGACCAAATGGCACAGTGGTTAAAGCTTTGGCGCCTGGATCGGGAGGTACTGGGTTCGAATCCCGATAGGGGCGGGATGCAAAGTGAAATTTCATCAGCAGATTACGATCTATGGTGAAATGTAACACATCTATGAGCCCCTGTCGGTGTACAAAACCCGTGGGCCAACCCATCTTCCATGCCATTATAGGCTGGCATGGATGGAGCTTGCAATGTGTAGATGGTCTTAAATCGGTCCTATAGTCGTACGTCCTCGAATTGGCCGGGAGCCGTAAAGTAAGGACGTAAAAAGCATAACCGCGGAAGAGCCGGATGAGCGTTGATCCCCAAAACAGATCGCATAGTAATCAATAAAAAAAAATAAAAAAAAAACTATCTTTGAAAATCGAAAATCCTAGTGTTGTGAAAACACTGATAAAGTATTTTGCAGCATGTGACATTGAAATACCCAATCAAAGAAACAATTAGGACAACGCCTTTGTAAATAAACCCTAATTTTTAATATTATTTCGCTCAACCGTGATCTAGATTTCATTGGCATCAACGGGTTTGCTCTTCATCTATAATATAACATTGATGATTAACAATAAAATGTCAAGCGTATAACAAGAATATTATAAGCGAAAGTCAATAAGGATCAATCAAGAAATATCGAACAGTTATACGATATATGTCAATATTATAAATCATCAAGGTCGTCAATTAAAGTTACGATAGAGAGATAATCGATTACCGACCCCAAAAGGTTCACGCATCATTAAAATTCATTGAATTTGTACATGTCCCCGTAATTAAAATTATTTATATCACTATAAAATAATAAACTGGATTTAATCTCATATACGCATATACATATGTACATATTCACATATACATACACACATGAAAATATAAGTAAATCGTGAAAATATTTTTCGCTAGTATTTCTTAATACCATAATAATTTAATTCCGTTTAATGCTTTTACGATTTTTATATATAAAAAACTCTCTTCGTTTATTGATTATTTAATTCACAAGTGACACAAAAGAATTGAGATTAAAGTCTTAAGAAAGGCGCGCAAAAAAATAAATAAATCGAAGTACTAAATGACAAATGATGTTGGGATTCTAGAGGTATAGAGTGGTATTTATACCTCGCTTATAAAATATATGTATATGATTGAGATATCAGACATAAGTTATTTTGACTTTTAATGTAATAATTTTATAGATTAAAATGTCCGGTCTCCTATATACGAGTACATATGCAGCCTACAACGTAACACTCTTATTTATTCGAGTGCGCGCGCGCGCAATTTAATGAACTTTAGGTACGATGAGATGATGTCCTTCACATTGACATATTTATAATATTTTTATGGTTATCGTATTCAAAGTGAAAGGACGCACGAATCAAGTATAAAGACCACCTGTAACATGAAAATAAAATAGTGAGGAAAACCGGAAAATTTCAGATACACTGGCGAACAAAAATTTCACTCCATTTCCTTTGTTAAAAGGCGTAAATATATTTGCTTAGTTTCTCTTTTAAATAGGAAGTTAACTTTGAGTAACACACCTAAATTATAAAAATATACAAATTAACAATAAAATCGTTTCCCGAACACTTTCAGAAGGAGCCCACTATTCCAGCGCTGTGCTATTGTCTTTAATGTGAAGAAAATAAACCAAACAACAACAACAGAAATTCGAGCAGTTTCCATATTACATTTCATATAGTAACAGATCAAATTCATCATCTAGCCAAAAATTTGTTATAAATTCATCTTTAACTCATATTCTGTTGATTTTTGAACTAGTTTCTAACCGTTTCTGCTCTTCTGACATATTCACAAGTCACGCAAACTGTGAACCTGAACTCAAGCGAACCCAATAAATATTACAATCACTTATCTCACTAAAAATGCGAATAAGACCAAGTTAAAAAAAAACAAATTCCGACTAATGAACAAAATTTGGAAAAAATTATCCAAATTTTCTCGCCTGCTATGGTGGTGTTTGAGAAAAAAGTATTTTCTTTTTGTTTTCTTGGTAATCAAATTGATCGTATTTACCTTATTTTTAGTTTGTGGTCAAAGAGGTTTGCCAAATATTCTGTGTATGCATGGTACCGAGCTGAGTGCTCGGAATCAAATTATATTATAAAACAACTAAAAATGGAAAACATGTAATCTCAATTAAAATAAATTATGATCAACATAACTTTCATTCATTAGAGCTGCGCATACATATAAAAAATACACAACCGAATACAACACTAACTTTCCATTTATGAGAGAATTTTTAATCTTTTTAATTTTTTCTATTTTATTATTTTCAATTTCTTGCTGTTTGATTAAGTAACATGCAGAAAGCACCAATAGCAAAAAAATAATAAAAAAAATGTCTTAGAAGAAAATGTGAAACAATTAAAAATAAAAGCTACAGTAAATTATATTTGACACGTGATGTCAATTATTTTATGTTGAAATAATTATTTGTTGCAATAATATGATTGTCGATTGGTTTTTGTGTACTCGCGGTTTTTCTTTACTCTTGTACATTTGTATGTTGATTTAATTGATTTGATTTGGAAAGTAATTAATTAACTAGAAAGATATTTGGATAGAGTTAGTTTTAAATAGTGACGAAAGGTGTACATAAGATTGGTGGTCGTAATTAATTTTTACTGTGACTATTTAGTGATGTAAAAAAATGTTAATTAGTTTCGTTTGCTCTTTACATTTAGATGTGAAAATGGCATTTGCGAATTGGTTTTATGAGTTTTTTTTATCATTTTATGTGATAAAATGTCCATGGCCCTTTTTGTTTAACATGCTCCTCAGTTTATTGGTTTCTTCACAATCCAAAATATAGATTAACATTTTATGTGTAGATATAAAAAATGTATTTGTATTATAGGAAATATTGGTTTAACAAATTTCTAACTATCAACAATAAAACAAGCGCTGCAACAGTTCAATTTTAGTACAAGTAAACACATATACCTATAGACATTATTTAACATAATCAAAATCCTTGATCATACAGAAATAATATAAAAATAATAATTTATTTTTCCTATTTATTCTAGAATTTAAACAATTTCTTAATTTATTATTTCAAGTTTTATATATGTTTTTTTACTCTAACATTTTGATTTACAAAACAACAATGTGTGACCTCGATTTGCTCGACTAAAACTATTTGTATTTATGTACATAGTTAGACTATTAATATGCTTTTGAACATATTATTTGTAGTTATATTAACAAATATTTAAGGAAAAGTTTAAAGGCAGTTATATATAAACTGCCTCTGTCTGTCACCGAGCTTGTTAATTTTGGCCAATTATTCGAATTATAAAACTATAAACAAAAGGATCAAAACCGATTTTTCCTTACGTGTAATAACCAAAATCAGGTTTTTCATAAAGGCAACACAGAGTAGCATTTTTAGCAGAGGTAGAATCCAAATATGATTCCTATATTCGAATGGCTCTTAAATCACCAACTATTAGCTTCTCTTAAAAAATAGTTACGAGATGTTCAAAAAGTTTGGTAAACCTACGTGAAATAACGGTTATCAGAATTTTTCATTTTATTTTTTTATTCCTCTTTTTAGTCTACTGATAAAAACAAAAGCACGCAAAACAATTGTTTCAGCACGATATTCAATATTGTTCATCCAAGTGAAACAATTTATTTGCATGATTTTTTTTTGTAGGTAGACTAAATGGAGGAATATAAAAAATAGATCTAACATATATCTATTATTAAATAGATTTACCTAACTTATCGAACACCCCCCGTATTTATAAGATTAGTTTGTAAAAGGGAATTCCCACAATAAACTAAACAAATAAGTAAGAAGAGGAAGAATAACACCGCATCCCCAATAGAAAACTTATGACTTATGACATACAGAACAGTATGTAAAATTTAGCTCGTTGGGTTGGTGAAAAACTTATGAAAAAAGTTATCAAACTTTTCACTTATGAGTAATACAATGAACTACACCACTTTTTCAAAATTGGTTATGGTTTTTTTCTGCTTGTCAATTTGAAAACAAACAAACAAATATCGCCCCATATAAAATTTAAATATTATTGAAATCAATTACATATATTACAATAAAACATTTTTGAAATGGAGGACAAATTATTAGAAGCGGTACAAGATTTTATCTATTTGTGCGACAAAAAGTGCAAGCTGTACCAAAACAAATGGGCAACAGAAAACGCCTGGCACGATATAGGCAAAATTATGCGATTGCCTCCCGAAGACTGCTAAAATATATGGAATAAATTGAGAAATTGTCATACAAAGGCAATAAGCGATATCAAAAATGTACGGCGGCCCAACTAGCCATAAAAGAAAATTGTATGTATAATGTATGCACACCTTGTCACTGTAAGTATAGTCATGTGTGTACACATTTCAGGTTAAAATCGCTTTATGTACGCGATTTGGGGAATGATTGTGTGCAAAATCTGTATGCACAATGTATGCAATTTTTGTAACCGTATGCAATCATTTGTTAATAATATCGTGCCTGTTTAGACGAGTATTCTGTGAGCGCTGATTTACCCTCGTTTCTTACTTCTTTGCCTACAAACTAATTTTAGTTTATAGGCAAAGAAGTAAGAAACGAGGGTAAATCAGCGCCCAAAGAATACTCGTCTAAACAGGCACATCCAACTGTAGTTAAACCCCTCATTTTAGTTATTCTAGATATACATTTGGTTATAATCATCTACGCTGTATGCATACACAACACCAATTATCAACCATTGACGATTTGCAAACACTATACATATATCGACTGCCACCTAATTATTTATATAATATATTATATATATATATATATATATATATATATATATATATATATATATATATATATATATATATATATATATATATATATATATATATATATTGTATATATATATATATATATATATATATATATATATATATATATATATATATATATATATATATATATATATATATATATATATATATATATATATATATATATATATATATATATATATATATATATATATATATATATATATATATATATATATATATATATATATATATATATATATATATATATATATATATATATATATATATATATATATATATATATATATATATATATATATATATATATATATATATATATATATATATATATATATATATATATATATATATATATATATATATATATATATATATATATATATATATATATATATATATATATATATATATATATATATATATATATATATATATATATATATATATATATATATATATATATATATATATATATATATATATATATATATATATATATATATATATATATATATATAATATATATATATATATATATATATATATATATATATATTAATTTAATAAATAATATGAATGATAACAATCAATGTTATATTTCTTTTGTAATTAGAATATTTATATAATATAAATTTAGCTTATTTGAAATACATAAAACACATGCGATTTCGGATTTATGGTGAAAATAAACGTTACACCCCTAAAAAAAACGAAGCGATTGAAAATTGGAAATTATTTAAAAATTTAGTCAAATTTTCTTTTTTTATGCTCTCGATGTCTCGAACATATATGAAAAAATGGCTTAAGCAACACAATAAAATGCGATAACGCATCGTTTTTTTATGCACGCATTTTGCAGGCAAACTTTCATTCGGATCTTCCAAGTTATGGCGAAAGCTTAAGTATGATGTTTTACCCCGATCAGTAAATCCGTCTGGGCTGTATAGACAAGGTAGAAAGGTAGAAACAAACAGCGCGCACGGCACCACACACAGGACAAAGAGACTGTTTAAAATTAGTTGTTTTGACTTCGGTGGTATAACGAATGGTACATCTGTAAAAATCTCGAGGTTAAAAATTTTCATGATCACTATACTACACTTTAATTTGGCGATTTTTTTTTAATAATAAAAAGAATCTTCAATTTTTGTCAAAATTTTGAGTTTTAACTGTGCGCACAGCGCATATTGTTGTTGAAATAAATTATTATATAATAAAACGTCCAAGAGGCCCAGATTCCCACCCTCCTCTATATATACTTATAATAATAATTATTAATGTTTTTGTTTATGTGCATATTTAGTAATAAAAAATCACGACAATAAGAGATTCAAAATATATTAAAAACTTCAAGATTCCTCGCACAACTAAGGTGGGCTCATCAACTTTAATGCTCATTCATCTGGAATTAAGACCAGCAAAAAATAAATATATAAGCTTAATGTTTAAACTGAAGACTTAAAACAAAATTTGTTAAATGAAATTGATGAATAAGAAAATTAAAAATGAAAAATCATAAATGATATACCAGGTTAAGATGATATCCATTTAAAGTTAATTTCCAACAAAAATATAATATTATCATCTTAAATTTTTCGCAACGAAATGAAGATGAAAAAATAATGTTAAAGATGAGTCGTTTTTTCCTAATTCCCAATCTCAATAACCCACCCCACTAAAATATTATAACATATAAACATAAAATCACTAAAGTACCCATATCTCATGTGTAAGACGCATAAATAATAATTTTTCTCACTTTACTTCAATATAATCATCATCATTTTCATATCGTCATCATCCCATTGTAATTTTATGAAGATTATAACCGCGAATGTAGCACAACAACAACACCAATCTGTTTCAGTCCTCGAGGTTATGTATTTTTGTTTCAATTTATTTTTCAATTTATGTGTTTTTATATGATTTGGCGCGCTCGTTCGCTCAAGATTCAAGAAGGTAAGCAATTATAGATACAAAAAAAAAGGATTTTCAAAATTATTATTGTGTGCGGTTCGGTATATGGATTTTCATATTTTTCATTGATAATAAGATAATTAGTTTATAGTTATAAAAACTTAATGTTATTACAGTTATGGAATATACCTCCTACAGTGACGCTATATTAAACCATCAGCGTGGGAGTGTTTCTTTTAATGAACTCGTACTACTTTGGTTAATAGGTAGTTCAATATTAGTTGTAAGTTTGGCAATGCATAGATATGCCTAACATCAAGGTGAGATTACCAAGACTTTAGAAGTTTGGTTTCGAACTAATGAAACAATGAATTCTTAGTATTAAAACATTCGATCGTCTCATCAGACTCCAGTAAACAAACTACAATATTTTACTATATTGAAAATACTTTGAACTAATCAAAATATAATCACAACGTTTAGCGAATTTTAATGATTCGCTATGCAATTCCCAACCCCTTCGTAACCTCGAATTTTATTGTATTTAATGCATGCATGCGATTTCTATATGAAATTTTGGGTTATTCTGGATGATAGTCAGGAACATATTTAATTTTCTGTTCCACTTGAAATTCGAGGAACCTTAGTGTAAATTGCTCACAAAACATCCATACAAGATGAAATAAAACTGTAAACTGTTATAGCGAATTGCGCTACCGAATTGAGGTATGTATTATGCTGAAGTCCTCCGATATCCGGACAAATAATTGTTCCAAAATATGATCTGTGTGATTTTGTCTCGGCTGTAGATAGGTAAAATAGTATCTCTTATTTTGATCACAAATGAATGATTTCTATGATCTGTAGCATACCGTTGGAAAGGGCATAAACTAGAAAAGTTTTTAAAACAAAAGTTTTTTCAAAACAATCGCTAGTTTTTTCTAAATGCATATAGAAGGTGGTAGACATTTTTTATACTTTTACACATTTTTTAGGACTTGAAAGCCCATAACTCGTTTTTATTAAATCAATTGTAAATTAAATAACGATTTTTTCGAAATAAAATCACATTGCAGAATACAATAAAAGTTATTTCGAGTTAAGGATGAAACACACCAAGCAGCAGCAGCGAGCAGCCAATTTAAATATTGCCTTATTCGCTTATTTAATGTAACAAGATCATACCTCGTGTGGAAATATACGTATTTCTAATAAAAGAAATCAAATATTTTGTAATTTTAATAGAAAAATTTAAATTTAAAAAAATTATATTGAATGAAGTTGCATCTGTCGCGGCATCAATAGGTTCCACACCCAGCAGTTTCAATTGACTGCACTTTGATGCTACTCATAACCTCAATAAAATTGAGACAAGTGCATTTTACTACTAAAACAAAATAAACTGCTGCGCTGCTTGATGTGCACACCCATTCGCAGCCGCTAGTGTGGATTGTTTGGAATATGTTGCGCTGCTCTTAGTGTGTTTCATCCTTTACCGTGACACTTAGGACATCAGTTCCATGGGATGAAAGCTTCCAAATGACTCTCCCTCCAATGTGCCAAAAAATGTTGTCGGTCCGCCTGTCAAACACCCTGTATACCTCTCTATCTTTAAAAAAATATTTTTAAAGATAGGACCGTAGATTTAATACATGGATTTAATTTCGTAATTTTTTGAAATTGGTTTTTTATTACTATAGTCAATAAACAAATAAAAATATTCAAATGATTTAAATTAGAAAACACATTTTATTCATGTGGTACCGCTTTTATATGTAAATTTCTTCTTGCGATTTACCTGGATATTTCAAATACGCACCTGCAAATATTTCGAATAAAAAATCCAAGTTTGAGCCTAATAGCCTGCACAGAGGATTAGTTAAACTGGTTTAGCAAAATTCGGTCAAGTACTCTAAGAAATAAAATTCAATTCATTTCGACATACTATGAAAAATTAAAAAATCTACTAGAAAATTTTAGTTTTTTCATAGGATGCTTGATTTAATTTTGCTAAACCAGTTTAACTAATCCTCAGTCTGTACAGGCTATAAGGCTAAAAATTTAAACATCGACGATGGGTCTTGAAATTTTGCATCAAAATTTCCTTTTGCATTTCTAAACTTAAGCCTACTGATTTGTTTTGTGCTAGAGTACCTACTTGTATTTTTACATAGACCTAAAAATAAAAAAGTTTGAGCCCAAAAATTGATTTTCGGCTATGAAATTTTGATAATAAAAAATTTCAAATATTACGCTCACTAATTGATATTGTACAGGAGAAAACGTGCATAGAGAGAGCACAAAACAAAATTGGCCGCACTAGCGTATTTTGGTTATCTGAGAACTTTATTTTTTTTATTTCGTTGCATAAAATATTCTTGGGACAAAATTTCGTTGCATTTTTCTATACATATAATCCGAACACAAAATCATCTTCGATGTTAAAAAGAAAAACAATCGAATTCGTAAAATACGGTTTACGAACTATTAACGAACCATTTCTTTTTTGCTTTGTCCCATTTTAAAGGGATAAATTCTATAAACTAAAATATTTATGCCCGATTTTATGAACGCGGATAAACGATTAATCTAGGATTAATCCACAGTTTGCATTTTTTGAACGACGATAAACATAAAATAAAATCCGAGAGTTTAAATTTATCCTCTGATTTATCTTCTCTTTTTGGCGTTTAAATCAGACGGTAAAATTAGTTTTTGTTGTTGTTTTATTTTTTGTCATGCACAATAAAAATTGTTTAGAAATTACACTCATGCGAAAAATTTTCGGACAGGTTATTTTCTTGAAAACAAACTGCAGTTTTACAATGATTGCTTGCCTTTTTATAATTTTTTCCGATCAAACTTCACCGATGCGCTAATGATTATATCATAACCTAAATAATTTATGTTAAATTACAGTAACTTTATCGCTTATCGGTAGAAAAGTGAATTCACCTACCAAAATCTATGAGAAAAATTATCCGGACAATATTATATTTCATTGACTTATACGAGTATACACGCTACAGAATTATTTTACAGTAAAATTATATGTTTAATATATTTGTAATTTAGAAATTTGTAACAGAAAGTATAAAACAATTATTATTTTTGACTTTTTGACAATTCAATTTTCAAGACGTTTTGAAAAGGCAAAATGGATTTAAAAAAAAGAAAATGAATTACAAAGTTTATTTAGTATTGTTGATAAATATAAATTAATAGTTATTTCTAAAAAAACAGATGACGTGTCAAATAATAAAAAATGAAGCATGGAAAAACATTACAGATGAATATAATTCGGTTAATATTCATAAAAAAAAGAGTTGCAGTTAAGAAATGCATTTAAAAATAAATTGTGTCATCTTCGGAAAAATATAGCTAGATTTAAAGCTAGTGGTGGCCCTTATAAGCCCAAATTAAGGGAAAATAATCCTCTTTATTCTTTTGTGGAAGCTTCGCCCTTTGAGGAATATTAACTCATCGGATGCATTATTTGAAGTGGGCACATCCAAACATTTTAATTGTATTGCATTGTATTGCAGATACATGTAAATCTAAATTCTTTTTAGAATGAAGATAATATGATTGAAGAATATCTCGAGGACGAATGTGTGTTAATTCTGAAATTTCACATCAGACCGAAATTGATATTTCTAATAATGAAATGGCCCCCAACTCGACTGAATCATCCAATAGCACTAGTGTAAGTGCATCACAAGGTACATCATTGTCAGCAAATCGAGGTAGACCAAGCAATAGTCGATCAAATGTTTTAAAGTCGCCTTCACGTGCTCACAGAATCAAAGCTTCTTAAAATTTAAGTAATAAATTAATGAGTGAAATTATAACAACTGAAAATTTAAAACAAGAATATCTTAAAAGTAAAATTAAATACTACAACACCAAACAAAACCAAAATAATTAATATATATTTTAATTAGCTTTACATGTATTTATCAATATATTAATAAGAAATATAATTTAAAAAAAAATTATAAATTCTATATTATAATCTTTCTGGTGCTGTCATCAGAAGAACATTCCATCAGATTACGGACAGAGGCGACTGGTTCATTATAAATTATAGGGATCCCTATATCTGGTTCAGCAGGAGGCGGCTCATTTTTTGTCATGGCAATGTTATGCAGTACGGTTGTGGCAACGGTTTAATGTATTGGAAATATGAAGCCGACTTTTTGTAGCTATTGATGGAAACCGTCGTTTCCATATCCCAATGCATCTTTCCACAAAATTTCTCGTACTTTTGTGTTTGACGTTGTAAGTTTTTTTTAAGTGGGTGTGGGGTTTCTTTAATGGAGTTAACAAATAATTCCTGTTGGCATTTATCCACTATCTCCAAGCAAAAAACGATCATTAAAGTAACTATTTTCCAGTTTAATTTTCAATAACGAAAAATTAAATATGATTTGGTCTGTATACGTGCTGGCTGACCCATGCCACCTAAAATAAAAATAAATATTATTCTTTATGTAAACAATTATACAATTTATATAAATATCTTGCAGTCAAATCAATGATTTTATAATCTGCGTCACACACCACTTGGTAGTTTATGGAAAACCACCCCTTTCTGTTGCGGAAAAGTTCTGAGTTGGTTCCACCAGGTGAGACTATTGGGATATGGGTCCCGTCTATTAGTCCCAAAATTCTTGGAATACCATTCATTAAATAAAATTTTCTTGCTGCTCTTCTACCGTTGGCTTTTAACAAACTGATGGAACTTCGCAGCAAGAACTTGATTAACTTTCTTCACATTTGTGCAAACGGTTGCTGTGTAGAAACTATAAATCGCCTATAACATTTTTATAGCTATTTGTGGCGTAGTTTCGTAATGCTATTAATAATTGATCCTCGACACAAAGTGGAAGACCTCGCATATCGGTGTTATATAAATCACTTTTTATTAGATCAACTATATAAAAAAATGTAGACTTGGTAAATCGGTATCTACCACGGAATTCGTCGTCGGAATAAAATTCTAACGGGTTGTTACAGTTTTTATAAGTGTTGGGTCTGCGGATATCAATTAACAAATTGATATCTCTCACTTCCATTATAATATCGGAATCCGACGTAGATGATGTTGCCACTTCCATCTTTCGTTACAACAAAATGTATGTTACTAGTTTTAATACAAGCTTTTTAATATTTTCCATTTTAACAGCAAAACTTTAATGTATATATACAATATTTTTTATAAACTACAAAATATACAGAAAACGTCAAACAAAAGCCAGTCATACAAAAAACTGCTGTAAAAATACTATTAATTCTAGCATAAATTATTATCTATCGTCCTTCATATAATCGACGAAAAAAACAATTCTCGGTTGGAGATTAACCTCTACTCTCGGATTTTTGTTCATCTATCCTGGTTCATAAAATCAAGCCTTAATGTTCGTGACTCGAGCGAAGACGCCTTTATAAAAGGCCACCAAATTATAAAATACAAAATAAAGTAGCTATGTCCCGAAAATCAACTATAGTCCAAGCATATTCGGCTCGGTCAGGTCAACAAGGGAATATCGAAACATCAACAGATTTGTTATGAAAATTTTTATTTTTGTATAAGTATAATAAGTAGGAAAACTTGTCAGTAAGTGAGAATATATGCAAATAATAATTGTAATTTTGCGTTTCTATTTCCAACTTTTGCTTGCATAGTATTTGGGACAAACGATAAAGAAATGTACACAGAACTCAAATTTTGTAAGCCTGCTCGGGAGCCCGAACATTATTAGTCTCAAATTCGTCAAAGTATACAATTAAAGGTAGAACTATGTCTCCTTTATTGTAGCTAAAAAATTTATGTTTCCAAAAATTTGTTTGAATTAAATTGCTAACATTATGAGTGGCTGATTCTAGAAACTTTAGGTATTAAAAACCAAATCCAACACATTGATAATTCGTGAAAAATTTTCTAATGTAAGCTTAATTTGATTTAGCACCGCCTCTGCATTTATAGTTTGCAATAATATTATTATATCTGCAAGTCTCTACTCGTTCCCCAATAATAACAGTTTTCGGTTCTTTGTACGAGGTATGGTTTTTTAATTCCTTTTTTCTCCTGTACTCAGTTAAAATATCTCCGAGCGATTGTTTAAGTTTAGAAATAACGTTCTGATCGTTACTAGCTTCGTCTTTTTTTAAGGTGCTTGAAACTTGATTATCCGCATGATCATTTTGTCCATAATAATTTAATGGAATTTTCGTAGTTTTACTAGCAACGTTATCTCTTTCTATAGAAACAGTTTCTATGGAAGCAGATGTGTTATAATCTCCCTCGAATGTTTAATTATATGTTGTTTAAAAATTTTAAAATTAGTAAATCTACGTTGTTCTTTACAATTATTGCAAATTGTTGATGATATCCTGCTTAAAATTTAATCCAAAAGAATTGGTAACCTCCGAGTTGAAGAACTGTTAAGAGTTCTGTTCGTGTTAGAGTTCTGATAATGGCCTGTCCCTCTCTATTTTATGTAAACCTTATAAAAGTATTTTAATTGCTAAATCTGATATAAAACAAGATGTATTAGAAAACTAAACCTTTAATATTTAATCTCAAAAATTATTACCTATGCGTGCGTGAACCAGAGAAACTATTTGGTCTCTCTCTCTCTCTCTGGCACTATATCCCATCAAGGGATTTGGCCGCCTCAAATGAGGGTTCATAATCAGAATTTCATTTCGGATAATGAGTGATTAATTCATTGATCCTAAACCAGCCTTGAAATGTTTTCATTGTCACCACCGGGAATCGAACCCGGGACCTCCGGTCGCTGGAGCAAGTATGCTAACCACTTTGCCACCGGGGCGGCAACTATCTGGTCGGTACACTATTAATCTGTGCAGGATCGGTACACTATTAATCTGAAAATAGGAAAAGTAGAGTGTGTTTTATTACTAATAGTTTAAGGCATGTAGTAAAAACAATAACTAAATTGTTCATTGTTCAAATAAAACGATTTCGATTTGTTTCGAAATTTCCTTGTATTCAATAAAATATAACATAAATATATGAACTAACAAAAAAGATTTAATTTAAAAATTATTCAATGTGTTTTCAATTTGTTTTTCAATGTCTTAGCCTCTTTATTTGAGTGAATGATTTCTGGTCTAAACCATATACGTTTGGTGTAAATATACCCCAAACAAAGTTATTGGTCATTGAAAAATATTTGTTCCTAAAATGTTTATAGGGAAAATTAATTTACCATTTTACTTTGTTTCGATACAAAGTAAATTATTACACAAAACTTGTTTCCTTAGTAGGCCAGAAAATGCTATAAAAATATTTTTTCCTAATTCCCTATTCCCACGTAAAACCAGAATAGTGCTAGTAGACTTGTTAAATAAGATGAGTTTTACAAGTGGGTTTTTCTTTTTTACAACAGACATAGCCCTACATTGCGATGCATGACTTGATCGAATGTTCACTTTCACGTGAATAAAAACATTATCCAAAATTTCAAACTTCGAGAACTTTAATCGTTTGCTATTCTTATTTTTTTTAAATATGAATGTGGAAGCAAAAAGGGAGGCAGGATACACAATATTAAAATTTCGCTCGATATCAGCTGAATTGTTTCAGTGAGCTACCAGATTGGCATTTTGAAACAGGAAATCTAGCGAAATACTGTTCGATGCTAATAGTCGATATCGGGTTCTCTAGAAGCTTTTGTCGTACATCGAATGTGATTTTCCACGCCTCGTGATTTCTTCGAGAGGCTCAAGAGGCGTTGATAGGATTTTCAAATTAATAGCTTCCGTACTATCAGGGTCGATTTCTCTCTCCTCCGTCTCGTGTTTGTCTATATTTCTAAAAAAAAAAATTAGAAATAGACCGTGGTTAGTTCCTCTGTGTTATCGATGATTTGAAAAGGAATGCCGTTTTTGAATTACTACATTCATTCATTTGCTAAGTAATTTATCACTTTGGACGGCAGTCCAAACGAGTGACGAAAGCACCTACTGTGCTGGAAGTCGAACGAAGTATATTATACAGCAAGTTTCGAACTTTTTCACTTTGAGGCCGCCAGGATCATGTTATATACCATTGGAAAGGTCTTGAAAAATAAACCTAAATAATGTATAAAAACATGAATTTCTACCAACATTGAGTGGAGATATGACCTTCCAAAAATTGCCCCAAAAAATCAGTTTTTCGCGTATAACTGCCCCAAAAAATGCCAAAATTATTTTCTAACTGGCAAATTATGATTGTAGACGTCAATACCAATTCAACGACACCTCAAACGTCCAAAACGGATGATTTTGACCAAAGTTATGACAATTTTAAATTTTTCTATGACGTCACCAAATAATCTTGCTTTGGTATATATGTTTGTTTGTCCGTACCTCTTTTATTTGACCTTATATTTTCAGGGGTTGTAGTACTTAAAAAACTAAGCAACTTTTGTTCTACAACTTTTTAATTTGACCGCCATGTTGGCCGCGGCCGGCCGCTGAACGGCCATTTTTGGCCATTTTGCCACGTCCACAGTGCTGAATCTATTCGACATACCCTAGACATATGCATATCGTTGGAAAGGTATTGACGCCAGCTATCAAATAGCAAAAAAAAGAATTCAAAAAATTAGGTTGGAGGGTCATTTTGGCTAAAAAACTGAAAAATGCGAAATCGCCCGGCCACATTAGGCCGAATTGCTAAAAAATGAGTCCAAGACTTTTGGTTCATATTTTCAGGATTATTAGCCACAAATCTCACCTACAATATGACATCAACCGTTTGTCCCAGAAAACTCGTATATTTTAGATATTGACCTCCATAACTTAAAAGCCACCCTAATTTTTTTGAAAAATTGTATTTTTTGGCTCAAATGCACCCTAATATCGGTCCGTTGCGGTTCATAATGATAGTGAATCAACGTATTATAATGAAACAAATATAAATACATCATATTATTATCATTGCTAAGAGAATTTTTACCAGTGACTCTTTTTTCATAACAAAAAAAATGAAAAAACTGACAAATTGATGTGATCGAAAAAATCACCAAAAACATTGAACATTTGAGTCTCCTTGCATAAAATCGATATTTTTTTATCATTATGTTGATTTCTTTGAAAAATAGATCTTATCTCCCCTCCCATCGCATGAAGATGGAATATCAGCGAGAGGCTAGCTACCATTAACTTTTATTTCCAACTAACACACTAAAATATGTATATTTTATTGTATTGTTTAAGGAATCAAAAATGAATGGTAGCCGCATGCAGTTAGTGACAAAACAGCAAGAAACATGCAAAAAAAATTGTTGAATTACTCAATCGAATTTCTACCAAAACACATGCATCTGGTCTGAATGTTTACTACTCTGTAACATACACTAAAAACTAGACTACAAATGTTCAGCCGATAGACTACGAGAACCGGGTATGTAATAAGATCACACCCGACATGGCCTGTTTGTGGCATGTGGTAAAGGATTTGAAGTAAAATCTACTAAAAGACTACAAAATGAAGATTGAAAAATTGCATGCAAAATAAAGAAATAGAATCGTCTTCCACACACTAGAAACAGTACACCAGAACGTAGGTTATCGTGCTGGACATAATAAAAAAAACTACCTACCTGAACCTAATGATGAGACCTGACCCTACTTTTCAACATAAAAAAGAACAAATATAAGTCTTTACTATTTCGAGGCCAAGAGCATATACTTTCCAAACATAAATCGTATTGAACCATTCTTCAATAGAAACAATTTTGTTTTATTGTTTTCCATTTTTTTTATTGAAACAGTTTCGTTCTATTGTTTTACTTTCTATTGTGCCTCATACACAGACGCAGGCCACTGGAGTGACGAATATCGAGAGAAGAAGAACGAATCATTCGCACTCCGTAACACACAGCCGGCAGCTGTGTGAGAGCCCAGCAAACAAACGCTGATAGCAGAATGAAATAGATGGAAACATTTGCACACGTCGAAGCGAGAAAACAAATAAATCTACTTCGGTTTCTTCTATGCAGATGCACTGCATTTTTACCCCCACCTAATCTCTTGTTTATCAATTTCTTTTCAAAAATTGTTATTTCATTTCTATCAGTCTCCATATTTCAGCTGAAGGTAATAGATGTGCGTTGTTGAAACATATTCAATGCATACGTAATTATGACGATGTTTGTAAATGTTTTTCAGATTGAAATGGAAATATAAAGTAAGTATAAATAATAAAGAATAAAATATAAAGTAAGTATACAAAATTAAAAAAATGTGTAGTTGTAATACACATTTGGTACATACAATCAAAACCAAATACAATAATATATGATTGTGTTTGGTTTTGATACAGCGAAATACATTAAAAAAATATTATTTTCTGGTAAACCAACGGTTAACAGTTACATACAATATTATACTCAAATCGAAATGAAAGAGAGATAAATTAATTTTAAGGGGAAACAAAGCCGAGTTTCCGGTCGACCACAATACGAATAGCATGGAATTAGGTGCATCAATTTGAAGTAAAAATTTTGCGCTCTAATTATATGCTGTTTATGCGCTCTTTGTGCGCTGATTTGTACTACTGGGAGTATGCGTAATTCGTTTTTCGCGAAACGAACAACAATTAAGCTCTGAACAAAGTCTGAAACGCAGATGCCATTATTCAACAAACTACAGAAGATTGTATTGGTTACACTAAACAATCTCATGTTAATTTTTTTCTTTCGCACCACTATTTATTAAACTAATGCGCACATACGATGTACACATATATTCTAATACAACTATCTATAGTGTAGTTTTTTCTGTATTTGTTGCATTAGCATGGCTTTGTTGTTCGTTTTGGTCATTTCAATGCCGCGCATTGCATCTGTGTATGAGGTACAATAACACGTAGTGGCCACTTGTGTGCTATCGTGTGTGTGTGTGTGAACTCAAAGTCGAAGTCAAAACGACTGACAACAATAAAACGAATCGCAATTCAATTCATTTTCATTTTGCCTTGCCAAAATCATTGATATCAAATAAAAAACCTCTTAACGACGAGGTAAATGTTCGAGTGACGAAAGCCGAATTCAATTCACAAAATTTCTGATATCAAATTTGTGCCGAAAAAAACAATTGTATTCGATTTGTCAACGATTTTTCGGAATGTTAGTGCATTCGGCGCGTTTGTTTACATTTTTCATTCTAGCTGTCAAAAACAACAACTTGTCAACGGTTTTTTGAATGTTAAACAACAACGCGCTGAATGCACTAACATTCCGAAAAATCGTTGACAAATCGAATACAATTGTTTTTTTCGGCACAAATTTGATATCAGAAATTTTGTGAATTGAATTCGGCTTTCGTCACTCGAACATTTACCTCGTCGTTAAGAGGTTTTTTATTTGATAGTTTTTACATTTAATTTTTTTATGCTATTTTCATTTTTGAAATTGAATATTTGCCATCTTATTCTTAATGATGTTTTTAAATTTTTTGTTCAATTACCTTTTTACGTTTTTTCTTACTAATCAATATCTTATAGATTATATATTTTTTTTTATCAAATTAAATTCCAGTTGCTTATTTTCTCTTAAGTCGAATTTATGTTACGTGCATTAAAATTCTACGGAAAATTGTATCGCACTTTGAAATTAAGTTAGCAGACATTTATCCTAACAATTACATAGCATTTACAAATTTGTTTTGTGAATTGTTATCTCTGCGTCAAAATTTGACTCGGAATAAACATATTTTAATTCAAAGCTGTAGAAATGAAATATAAATAAAAAATTTGTTTCCCATATAAAGTAATATGGTTGGCAGTTTTATTATCTTTCAATACTCTCATTCAAATTTGTCCAGTAAAATTTGACGTAGTCTAACGTGAAGTATGCTTTATTTACTAAAGGTACCATTTTAGTTTGTTAGATTGAAAGTTCGACGAGTTACAAAGATAAACAATGCGGTTAAAGACCAAGGTAAATTAAATTGTAGTGTGCCTCAGGGTTAGTGCAAGGACCATTATTATTTCTAAACTACATTAACTCTATTTTTCAGGTCTTAAGTCCTACGACCTGTTGAATTGGCCTATTTCATAGTGTAAATTCAATTCTTTGATTTTTCTATTTTTTACAGGATAATCTGTGAAAATAATTGCAATTCGTTATTATCCAATAGGAAATAAAGACCAAGCTTAACAAATCATTCAGTTTAAATTTTCTACAATTTTCATTCATTTGGGTGCTCAATAATTAAAAATAGCTGTACAAACGGCGTACGGTTCTGTCCTGAAGTAAACTCGCGTGTGTGCCTCACCAATTATTTTAATTAATGTAAAAGGGAAAACATATTCACACTCTTACTTTAATTTATTTTATATTTATTTTATTATTTTATATCTTAAAATACAAAATATATTAAAATACATATAAAACTATCGCGATATAAAGAAGAAAAAACTCGAGTAATATTTCCTTCAATGAAAAACAAAAATGTTCTTAATTCATTTTTGTTTTTTCATTGAAAACGTGATTAAAAAATATGCCAAAAATTTGTGAAAATGAACCAAAATTATATAACTTATTAGTTCTACGCTAAACCATATATGATGCACTGTATTGCTATGAGCTAACTATCGCTGCAAATGTTGTATGGCAAAGTTAGCATGAAACACTATTTCATAAAATTCTAGTTTATTTAAGTAGAGGTACACGTTTGTTTAAATGAAATTGATTTATCCAAAATTTATTCAGTTAATGTTAAACTGATTTATTGCTATACTTTAAATAATTTTATTTGACATCCACTTAATTTTTTTTGTTTTTAAATTATTTATTATTCACTCTGCTGTGAATAGCGTAACGTGTATTTGTCGAATTAGCCAGTGATTTAATATTACAAACAATAAATTAAACATTAAACCTATATGCCTCAGTCAACAGTTTATTAAACTAAAATTCGTTCACATCAATTTTAATCATTAGTTTTTTTTTTTTTAAATGCAAAATACCAAAATTATATATGTATACATATTTAAACTTATCAAGCGAGGAACACACATTAAGAATTCTGTTTTTGGCGTATTGAGCGTATAATGGTCGAGCGGTGACCGGTTAGTATAAAAATGAACTTTGAATAAATTATCACCACGAATTAATTTTATAACAAACATAAATATAAATGTTCTATAAAAAATTATTAAATGATTCCACAACACTATACAGAAAGCTGTCCGAAAAATAAAAAAAAACAATATAAATTCCTCAGTGCTGTTACGCAAATATAGTAAAGCATTTAAACGAGCATTGCACCAAGTAACAATTAAAGCATAATGACGAAAATTCATTAGGATTTTCATTCATAAGACAAGTTAATTTATCAACAACAACACGAGTGGAAAACACATGTTATTTTTTATGTTACACATCGTGTTTTATTGTATAAATCAAAAACGTGTCACACACAGATTTTCTTATTAAGCACAACCAGCAGCACGAGCGAGTGAGAGACAAAGAGGGAGACAGATACAACGACGACAAAAAAATAATTGTCTTAAAGTAATAAACCCACTCAACACACAAGTCGTTTATTTAATATTTATATTTTCTTACTGAAAATTATTATTATTGATAAAAATAAATTTTATTTATTTTAATTGAAAATAATATAATTTTTATTAAGAATTTATTTATATTTATTGTTTATAGCACTTGTTTTCTTAAAAAAAATCTTATCATTTAAAACTTTGTGTGTTAATTATTTGATGGTCGTTCTGAGTATTTGAGAATAATTAAGATGAATTTTCTAGCTATGTACTTGTTTAGCTTAAGAGTAGTTTAAGTAGCCAGTCTATGAAATCTCTTATGGTTTTATGTCGTGTATATTTAACGTTACGCAATTCCCAATCCGATTTAAAATTAAAGTTCGACGAAGAAGATACCTGCGCCGGGAGAACATGCGGTATTCCATCTCTGTATGTACACAAATTTGCATTAAGATGTAACAATAAATTATTAAGTTATCATCAATTATTTTATTTACAATATAATAAGTTTTTTTGGTTTGAGTTTAATGGAATTGTTGAGGTTGGAAGATATTAAAAAACACTTCTGACTTATAAAATCGAATGAATGTAATTCTCAAGGATAAGACGTAAAGTAAGAATTTTTTGTTTTGTTATTTTTTACACTTAACGTGGAATTAAAGACGGTTAGTAGCAGTGTGGTTTTATTATTGTATTAACGTTACAATGAACAGTGTCGATTACTTATACAAATCTATATTAAGATCAGTACGCGAAGCCACCGAAATTGCCGTAATTAGCTTGATTACTTTATTTACAACAAAGTCGAATTGTTTGTTGCGAAGATGCTGGAAATATGCATATTTCATTTTACATGTTTCGATTACATCCTACGGATCAAAATTTATAACTAAATAGAAATACCATTTTCAATGGGTGGTTTGTGATGTTATATTACTTTCGTTCAATTGATAATAATAATTTTCATCAATTCACACACGTATAAGAAAAATGAAAACAAATTTAAAAAATAAACGTCCAACACACAAAACATAGAGCGATAGAAGAAAAACAACCTTGACTTCAAACCCGAACATATATCTCGTTCCAAACATCTCTCGACGGAACAAGCCTCATAATTCAATAAAATAAGTAAAAATAAAAATTTTACATAAGAAAAAATTGAGAGGAAGAAAAAATTAACTTCAATTCCAATCTTCATAATCATAATTCAAGCCAAGCCAGAAGAGAAACATACATACTTTTTACTTTTTTATTTTTAACAAATGTGATGACTACAAGTGTGGACGTTTGGAAAAATAAAAAATTTTTTATTGATTTTCTTATTTATTTATAAAAAAAAAAATACCACACCACTAACAACGCGCGGTACTGCGCGCAACACCGTGTAACATAACAATGAATCCAAGAAAAGAAAGTTTAGAGGGCACAATCAATTCTTTTTAATAACAATTTTATATTTTATTCCTTATGTTTTGGTTTGTGTATGTGTGTGTATAGCAAATATCCAGGACCCCCAACAGATTTTCGTACTTTAAAAATTATTATTTTTTATTTAATGTTTGCTGATGATTTTTATTTTATTTTATTTCTCGTAATGTGATTTCATACCGTATTAGGAGGATAGTTTTTGAGTCTCTTAACCCTTTTTGTACAACATCATTCCAATTATTTTACGATTAGTTATAAGAATATACTTGGTATAAGCTTTTATTCATCGTCAGGATGATCACCAATCAAAATCATAATCATAAATTAATAAAACTATATCTGCAAAAATTGAAACATCGTACTTAAAAAAAAAATTAATAATAGTAAGACGAACTGAAAGAAATAAGCTACAAATCTGAACAAAAACGTAATTTCTTCTTTTTATTGTTGCCAACGACTTATAAACTAAAAATATTAAAAAAAAACAATACAAAACGTGTACACTCAGTAATAGCAACAACAATATCAAACACCACGAGAAGAAACACAAGAAAATAATCGATTGCACCTTCTTCCATCATATTTTTCTTATAATTTAGTTCGACAAATAAGCAAAAAATAAAAACATCTTAAATTAGAAAAAAAAAATTAATAATAATCATTCTCTTACTAGAAAGATACATATAAAATATATTTTTCTAAATGAGGTTTGCGGAGGATTAAATATAACATTGACGCTCTTTTACCATGATGAAAAGAGAACAAGGTGGAATATTGCGCACGCTAATGTGACGTCACTTGTATCCACCAAACATGTGATTTCGGGATTTTTTTATTATTTTTTTAAATAAATGGATAATAAAAGTATTTTTTTCTAAAGCTTATTTAAGTTTGATAAGTATAGTGGAAGAATTTTTTTAATTATTTTCTGATTATCCGTTACCGCTTATTTTGCCGTTGGCTTGAAAAATATGTCTCGACGGATTATTTCCTCAAATATTTCGGTCATAAAATGAAACATAAAGGGTAAACCATAAAAAAGTGTTTAGTTAAACTAAAATTATCAAAATTAAAAAAAGACGTTTTAAAAAAATACGCTTATCGCAGATTTATTTAAATAATTAATCAAAAAATCGACAAATTCCATGTAAATTTCCGTTTTGTTGGATACAAGTGACGTAATGCGCCAGGAAAAAAATTGTTTTCGACCAAATTACTATGAAAATATTTTTCCTAATTCCTTTTTTCTATAGGAAAGCCAGAATCGACCACCAGACCGACTACATTTTTTAAATTTTAGTTTTTTGTTTTTCCAAATATACAATGAACATAATTTTAGACAAGTACCATATTTGAGGTTTGCATATAGAGGTCAGAGTTGCTTGATATACATATTTGTTTGAAGATAGAGTGTGTGAACCGGTTAACCGCATGTAAATCTGCTAGTTATATAGACGAAAACGAAACGGACTGAAACGAAATGAAACGGAAAGACGAAGGAGGCATGGTTATATAGACGAATTGATGAAATCGTTTTTTGACATTTATTGTAATTTTATTTATGTACATACAACATAGTCGCGGACGAAATAAATTGTTTTTGTGATTATTAATAAATATTCCTATAAAGTGGATATGGAATTTTATTTATTAGTAAAAAAATAAAAATGAGAAGAAATCGACGTGTACGGCGTTGGGGTGTTCGTCCATTAAACCAATCGAGGAATAAAATGGGATTTTTTAAAATAATCTTTCTAAAAATGAAACAGGAGGACTGAACAATTTTTTAAATACACGCGTATGACGGCCGACACGTTCGATTTTTTGCGATTAATTATGCGAGAAATTAAGGCGTTGTAGTATTTAGTATAGGGCACTTGTTGGAAGGTCAATGGAGAGATGATATCACACAATCTCTAACTTCTGTTAGTCAGTTGGGGCAAAATCGATCAACCAATATTGCCTACAGATTGAGGGACGATTTGATGGCTTATGTGAACGGGGTTGGAGCAGTGCCATGGCAAACAAAAAATATTATAATAAATTAATCCTTTTAAATAAAACAAGAATTACTTATAATTTTATATTTATTTATTTGTATTTTTTGTAACTAAATAATTGTTGATGAAACCATCTTGATGTATTTTCGGCATTCCCTTTAAATAAGCCTTAACAAACTCACAAACATGGTCAATGGGGGTCTATTTCGAATCTATTTCGTTAATATTGTTCATTGCGTCGGAATCCATTATTAATTTATTTACGTCAACTTTGACAAGTGCTATTAAGGATGACAAAAAAATAACAAAACCGATAATGTATAACCGCAAAGACGAAACGAAATGAAATTGAATTGGATCAATTCTTCCGTCTGATTTCATTTCGTTTCGTCTACATAACTGTTCTAGTAGGTTTTCTGGTATTCAATTCGTTCGTTTCATTTCAGTTCGTTTCGTTTCCGTCTATATAACTAGCCCTGTATGGTGCAACACGGGTTTTAGAGGTTCAAACTAGATTGAAATTATATTGATTAGTCCGTGTATATGTCGCAATTTTTAAATTTTATTCGATAATCGAAACTAAAATCTGAAATGCAAACACATACAGTGCGAGCAAAAACCGACTAATAATTTTGATGATTCTTAATTTTCACATTTAATGAGTTTATACAACCAGTTAAAGAAATAAGGCAATGCAAGTTTTAATGGTTATAGTTTATTTTAGAAACTAAATAAAACAAATTACAGTAATTCTTAAATAAAAACTTAAATAACTAATAAGAAATCCAATAGAGTGCATTATTCATATTTTGCACGAATCCACTTTATATTTTGTTGTTATTGTTGTAGTATTTCGTTCACAATCCTTTGTTCGCAATGACACTTGTTTTCCTTTTTGGTATGCTTTCTACCAATTTCTCTAGTGTGGACGATGTAATTTTACTCCATTCCACGTTTACTCGATCCCATAGCTCACTGACTGTTTTTGGGGGTTGATCATAATCTCGCAATGGTCGTTTGAGAATTGCCCATAAATTCTGTATCGGATTTTAATCCGGGCTTTGCGCTGACTATTTACAAACGGGGTAGGCACATTGGTCAATACAATTTGGCAAATTGTCTTTCAAAGTTGTTAAATAATCTTCCTTCTTCATTATACCATTTATTTAAGTTAATGGCCATGTGTTCGCCCAAGTGAGACAGCCCCAAACCATCAAATTGCATTGTTTGCTTAACTTGATGTTTCTGCAATTTCTCGCCAGGCCTATGCCAGTAATACTCTTTACCATCTGACTAAAAACGATTAATTTTGGTTTTGTCTGACCATATAACCCTTTTCCAATCTTCAACGGACCATGATCTATGTTCTTTCTCAAACAGTAGACGAGCTTTTTTATTTTTATCCAACAAAGCGGGTTTCTTTTATACACGGCTCACAAACCCAATTCTTTTCAGTGCCCTTCGAGCTATCCATTCACTAGCAGATTTGTTTATCACTTTAGCGGCCTCTTTGACGCCTTTTGTATGTTCAAAACCGCTTCGTTGGCCAACTTGTTGCACAGTTGAATGCGAAACGTTACATACTCTTGCTATAGTTCGAGAAGAATGCCCTTTTTCTATTAATACTTTAATAGAATTTTCTAATTCTGAAGATATTTTCTTCATACTTAAAATTTATAAAAAAACAAATGAATGCACTGCACTACACACTCAACAACGCACAAATTGATTAGCTTTAAAATAAATCACAATAGTCGGTTTAAACATGAGCTGGCATGTAAACATAAAGTACCGTTAACTATAGAACAATAAATAGTGGTCGATTCCGGGATCAACAATTTTATGTTATGTTGTTATTTTTGTTTTTTCATTACAAATTCCAATAGGAAGCAAGGAAATAAAATAACATAACAGCAATTTTATGCCACGAGAATCGGGCCAATTGTTTCTTTTGGTATTTTGATTTTGTTTTACCAGTAATAAATAATACTTGTATTTTTGGGAAATAAACCACCAATTCAAAATACAGCAGGCTCGCGATAACATGAACACCGTACACCGTGAACTCCGGGTAACGTGAATTTATTAATTACATGTACTACTTGGTAACGTGAACAATCAAAAAGCTCCATAACGTGAATTAAAATTTGTGTATCTCGCATGCCTACATGTCCTCTCGCATGATTCGTTCAGGAATTTCTAATTTGTTTTTTTTTGCATCATCAATCAATTAAAGTGGAAAATGTGATGCAGGGATCCCCAATTTGTCCTTTTTTCATAATTTGAATCGATTAAAGTTGAAAGTGCAGGAGTAGGTAACAGAAAATACTTTGTGCGATAACCTAGTGTGTTTTATAAGAGTTTTATTTGCTCTGTGATTAATAGTTTTTAATTAAAAAATGGGTAAAAAATTAACAGTTTGAACACTAAAGAAAAAATCTGAAATTATTGAACAATTTCGTAAAGGAGCAAGTGTTACAAATCCAGAAAATATAATGTAGCTAAGTGTACTACTTGTGCAATTACCAAAAAAAGTGATGACATTTTAAACGCGGTGAAAAGCAAGTACATGTTACCTGGTAAGAGAAGAGCCCTTATTTTGTCAGGATATCTTAAAATGGAGAAGGTAAATTATTAGCGGTTATATTAGCGGTTATAAATATACCTTGATAGGAGTAAGAAAGAAACTTTTATTTTCTACTTTTCAAAGCCTCTTATTATATTATCTACTTTTTAGAGCCTTTAAATATAAGCGTGGTTTTCTAAACAGTTTTTTTTAATATATTTTATTTTCTACTTTTTAGTCATCGAAATTTTTTAATGTCCAAAAATGTGAGAATCTTGTATTGTCATCGGAGTTATTTATTTATTTATTTATTTACCAACTCTATACTTATATACAATCTGGTTACAATTTTAAAAATACATTAATATATTATAGTATACTAGAAATTTAATTAAAAAAAATAAAAAAAAAAGTAAAATTAAACAAACATGAAAAATTACCAATAATTTAAAAGAACATTAGACATTAAATTCTTAAATGCATCCCTGGATAGATTAAAGTCGAAAGCCGAACGAACTTTATTAAAAGAAACACTAGATTGATAAACAGGTTCATATTTACCGTAGTTATGCCTAATATAAGGCAGCTTAATTTGGAAATCTCTAACGCGAAGGGTCCGTAACGGAGTATATATATCGTACAACACCAAAATCTCAGGACAGTCAATTTTAGACACCAACAAGTCTCTAACCAATAACGCGCCAATTTCGATTCTGCGGATAAAGAGCGGCTCAATATTTATTAATTTACATCTACCTCGATACGGTGGGAGTATAAAAGCGGGTAGGTTCCGATCTCTGGGCAACATTCGCAAAGAAAACCTTAAAAAGCGCTTTTGAACACTTTCTATTCGGTCTGTTACTATAAAACGGATTCCAAATTACTACACCATATTCCAACAACGAACGCACAAACGAAATATATAATATTTTAATAGAATAAGGATCTTGAAAATCCCTCGAAAACCTTTTAATAAACCCAAGCATGGAATTCGCTTTAGAAATGCAAATATCTATGTGCTTATTGAACGATAAGTTCGACGCGTAAATGTTATACTTAGATCCATAAACGTATCAACATTATCAATAATATGGCCATCCAGGAAAAAATCAAAACTAGCGGGCGTGATTGTATGGGTAAAACGGATTGTTTTACATTTGGAAATATTTAGGGTCAAATTCTGAGCTGTGCACCACATACTGAAATTATTTAAGTCAGATTGGAAGTCCCTTGCGTCATTGGTGCATGAAATGTTTTTAAAAATTTTAATGTCGTCCGCATAGATGAGGATGTCGGAATAACTCAAACAATCCACTACGTCATTGATGAATAATATGAAAAGCATAGGACCCAAATGACTACCTTGAGGCACATCCGAAGTGACATCAATAATTCTGGACGTGAAACCACCAATCGAACAATGAGTTAAGCCTGCATGCAAAATTTCAGCTCAATTGGACTATCGCAAGTGGTTGAAAAATTGATTACAAAATTTGACGATACAAACAGACACACAGAGTGAGCCAATATAAGCGTGGTAATAAAAATATATTTGAAAACAATTTTTCTCTGAAAATTGTAATAAAATTATTAATTCACTGATTAATTGTGGTTTAAAAACGGTATCCGAATAACGATTTAATTAAAAATTAAACTGCAATAAAAGTTGTAGTGCCGTTTATCAATTTGGTCTTAGTTTTGTGCAAAGTTTAGTTAGCTATTACAGTGCACATGTTTTATTAATAAAGGTTCCTATAATCTAATTAAATCTAAATTATGACAGTTTTGGACTGGTGCTGAAGCGAAAGGAAATTATCCGTTATGAGTTTGAATTATACAAAGAACATGATAAAGAGCAACGCAAAATTGAAATATAGAAATTGTCTACTATTTTTTCGTAGCCGTTATTGTTAAAAACGGTTTAGTAATTTGTTTTAAACCGAAATCGTCATATAATTTTTAGTGGAAAATTTAAGTAAAACTCTACGGTCATAACATTTATAAATTCCTAGTACCTGTGGTAGGTTTCTTTTAATTAAAGACATTTTAAAAGAATCTGACACTTATCTTTTACCAAATCTTGTACGAAGCCAAATAACTCAACAAAAGTGGCCAGTGCATATTACATGCCCCATGGAATCATCCATCTTGTAAATATATAGCTGCTTAATATTCAGGTAGATTAAACACAAAATACGCGATTCATTTGTTTCTAAAATTCTGATTATTCCGCGCAAACATCTCGGAAAACAACAATCCGGGTTAAACTGTAAGAAATTTGTTTGCACTTTTATCAAAAATAAAGTAAATTAATATACGCGATTAATTTTTAAATCTTAAACGGCAAGCACGCGCTCAAATGCACACAGTATGACCTACGTGCCAAGTCAAATATTCATATCTGAAACGGGAAGCGCGCGCTCGGGATCACATGACCACTTACGCGCCCAAACTAAATATTAAAATCTCAAACGAGAAAAGTACACAATTACCGTAGCGCGCAACTTTAATCTAAATATTTAATAAGAAATGTACAAAAGGGACCGCTGTATTTGTGTGTTATTTTCATTTGTATGTGAATAATTTTGACGTTTTCCAAAACGAATCTCGTATTAACAACATAACAAAACCTAATGTACTTATGTACAAAATATAGTTGAATTACCACCACCCAAAAAGCAGATACACGTCACGCTAGTTCAAGCATGAAATTAAGAGCTTAATAAATTATCCGAAATATACTGGGACACAAATCAACCGCATATCGGGACGAAACTTCCCACTTAACCTTTTCTCATAAATTACACCATGACATTTGCCTGAAATCGGATGGAAATGATTATTCCAAACTTTCTATAGATATTATGTTTGTTGTTCGCAAAATTTTGTCATGGCGATAGTAGTGTCATGACAAAATTGTATTTTTACACTCACAACTATTAACATCAAAATGTATGTAAAATCATTTTTTATTCTCTGTTTTGTTTAATTGAGAGTCAAATACAAATTTTTTACACATTTTGTCGTCACAGTGTTATGACAAAAACATCAGCGATTTAATAAATTTTGTCGTTGTCACGGTGTAATGCGCATGATCAGATTCAATACAAACATATTTTGTCATGACAAAATATGTTTGTATTGTTGGCCAACTTGTTGCACAGTTGAATGCGAAACGTTACATACTCTTGCTATAGTTCGAGAAGAATGCCCTTTTTCTATTAATACTTTAATAGAATTTTCTAATTCTGAAGATATTTTCTTCATACTTAAAATTTATAAAAAAACAAATGAATGCACTGCACTACACACTCAACAACGCACAAATTGATTAGCTTTAAAATAAATCACAATAGTCGGTTTAAACATGAGCTGGCATGTAAACATAAAGTACCGTTAACTATAGAACAATAAATAGTGGTCGATTCCGGGATCAACAATTTTATGTTATGTTGTTATTTTTGTTTTTTCATTACAAATTCCAATAGGAAGCAAGGAAATAAAATAACATAACAGCAATTTTATGCCACGAGAATCGGGCCAATTGTTTCTTTTGGTATTTTGATTTTGTTTTACCAGTAATAAATAATACTTGTATTTTTGGGAAATAAACCACCAATTCAAAATACAGCAGGCTCGCGATAACATGAACACCGTACACCGTGAACTCCGGGTAACGTGAATTTATTAATTACATGTACTACTTGGTAACGTGAACAATCAAAAAGCTCCATAACGTGAATTAAAATTTGTGTATCTCGCATGCCTACATGTCCTCTCGCATGATTCGTTCAGGAATTTCTAATTTGTTTTTTTTTGCATCATCAATCAATTAAAGTGGAAAATGTGATGCAGGGATCCCCAATTTGTCCTTTTTTCATAATTTGAATCGATTAAAGTTGAAAGTGCAGGAGTAGGTAACAGAAAATACTTTGTGCGATAACCTAGTGTGTTTTATAAGAGTTTTATTTGCTCTGTGATTAATAGTTTTTAATTAAAAAATGGGTAAAAAATTAACAGTTTGAACACTAAAGAAAAAATCTGAAATTATTGAACAATTTCGTAAAGGAGCAAGTGTTACAAATCCAGAAAATATAATGTAGCTAAGTGTACTACTTGTGCAATTACCAAAAAAAGTGATGACATTTTAAACGCGGTGAAAAGCAAGTACATGTTACCTGGTAAGAGAAGAGCCCTTATTTTGTCAGGATATCTTAAAATGGAGAAGGTAAATTATTAGCGGTTATATTAGCGGTTATAAATATACCTTGATAGGAGTAAGAAAGAAACTTTTATTTTCTACTTTTCAAAGCCTCTTATTATATTATCTACTTTTTAGAGCCTTTAAATATAAGCGTGGTTTTCTAAACAGTTTTTTTTAATATATTTTATTTTCTACTTTTTAGTCATCGAAATTTTTTAATGTCCAAAAATGTGAGAATCTTGTATTGTCATCGGAGTTATTTATTTATTTATTTATTTACCAACTCTATACTTATATACAATCTGGTTACAATTTTAAAAATACATTAATATATTATAGTATACTAGAAATTTAATTAAAAAAAATAAAAAAAAAAGTAAAATTAAACAAACATGAAAAATTACCAATAATTTAAAAGAACATTAGACATTAAATTCTTAAATGCATCCCTGGATAGATTAAAGTCGAAAGCCGAACGAACTTTATTAAAAGAAACACTAGATTGATAAACAGGTTCATATTTACCGTAGTTATGCCTAATATAAGGCAGCTTAATTTGGAAATCTCTAACGCGAAGGGTCCGTAACGGAGTATATATATCGTACAACACCAAAATCTCAGGACAGTCAATTTTAGACACCAACAAGTCTCTAACCAATAACGCGCCAATTTCGATTCTGCGGATAAAGAGCGGCTCAATATTTATTAATTTACATCTACCTCGATACGGTGGGAGTATAAAAGCGGGTAGGTTCCGATCTCTGGGCAACATTCGCAAAGAAAACCTTAAAAAGCGCTTTTGAACACTTTCTATTCGGTCTGTTACTATAAAACGGATTCCAAATTACTACACCATATTCCAACAACGAACGCACAAACGAAATATATAATATTTTAATAGAATAAGGATCTTGAAAATCCCTCGAAAACCTTTTAATAAACCCAAGCATGGAATTCGCTTTAGAAATGCAAATATCTATGTGCTTATTGAACGATAAGTTCGACGCGTAAATGTTATACTTAGATCCATAAACGTATCAACATTATCAATAATATGGCCATCCAGGAAAAAATCAAAACTAGCGGGCGTGATTGTATGGGTAAAACGGATTGTTTTACATTTGGAAATATTTAGGGTCAAATTCTGAGCTGTGCACCACATACTGAAATTATTTAAGTCAGATTGGAAGTCCCTTGCGTCATTGGTGCATGAAATGTTTTTAAAAATTTTAATGTCGTCCGCATAGATGAGGATGTCGGAATAACTCAAACAATCCACTACGTCATTGATGAATAATATGAAAAGCATAGGACCCAAATGACTACCTTGAGGCACATCCGAAGTGACATCAATAATTCTGGACGTGAAACCACCAATCGAACAATGAGTTAAGCCTGCATGCAAAATTTCAGCTCAATTGGACTATCGCAAGTGGTTGAAAAATTGATTACAAAATTTGACGATACAAACAGACACACAGAGTGAGCCAATATAAGCGTGGTAATAAAAATATATTTGAAAACAATTTTTCTCTGAAAATTGTAATAAAATTATTAATTCACTGATTAATTGTGGTTTAAAAACGGTATCCGAATAACGATTTAATTAAAAATTAAACTGCAATAAAAGTTGTAGTGCCGTTTATCAATTTGGTCTTAGTTTTGTGCAAAGTTTAGTTAGCTATTACAGTGCACATGTTTTATTAATAAAGGTTCCTATAATCTAATTAAATCTAAATTATGACAGTTTTGGACTGGTGCTGAAGCGAAAGGAAATTATCCGTTATGAGTTTGAATTATACAAAGAACATGATAAAGAGCAACGCAAAATTGAAATATAGAAATTGTCTACTATTTTTTCGTAGCCGTTATTGTTAAAAACGGTTTAGTAATTTGTTTTAAACCGAAATCGTCATATAATTTTTAGTGGAAAATTTAAGTAAAACTCTACGGTCATAACATTTATAAATTCCTAGTACCTGTGGTAGGTTTCTTTTAATTAAAGACATTTTAAAAGAATCTGACACTTATCTTTTACCAAATCTTGTACGAAGCCAAATAACTCAACAAAAGTGGCCAGTGCATATTACATGCCCCATGGAATCATCCATCTTGTAAATATATAGCTGCTTAATATTCAGGTAGATTAAACACAAAATACGCGATTCATTTGTTTCTAAAATTCTGATTATTCCGCGCAAACATCTCGGAAAACAACAATCCGGGTTAAACTGTAAGAAATTTGTTTGCACTTTTATCAAAAATAAAGTAAATTAATATACGCGATTAATTTTTAAATCTTAAACGGCAAGCACGCGCTCAAATGCACACAGTATGACCTACGTGCCAAGTCAAATATTCATATCTGAAACGGGAAGCGCGCGCTCGGGATCACATGACCACTTACGCGCCCAAACTAAATATTAAAATCTCAAACGAGAAAAGTACACAATTACCGTAGCGCGCAACTTTAATCTAAATATTTAATAAGAAATGTACAAAAGGGACCGCTGTATTTGTGTGTTATTTTCATTTGTATGTGAATAATTTTGACGTTTTCCAAAACGAATCTCGTATTAACAACATAACAAAACCTAATGTACTTATGTACAAAATATAGTTGAATTACCACCACCCAAAAAGCAGATACACGTCACGCTAGTTCAAGCATGAAATTAAGAGCTTAATAAATTATCCGAAATATACTGGGACACAAATCAACCGCATATCGGGACGAAACTTCCCACTTAACCTTTTCTCATAAATTACACCATGACATTTGCCTGAAATCGGATGGAAATGATTATTCCAAACTTTCTATAGATATTATGTTTGTTGTTCGCAAAATTTTGTCATGGCGATAGTAGTGTCATGACAAAATTGTATTTTTACACTCACAACTATTAACATCAAAATGTATGTAAAATCATTTTTTATTCTCTGTTTTGTTTAATTGAGAGTCAAATACAAATTTTTTACACATTTTGTCGTCACAGTGTTATGACAAAAACATCAGCGATTTAATAAATTTTGTCGTTGTCACGGTGTAATGCGCATGATCAGATTCAATACAAACATATTTTGTCATGACATTCTGGCGTCGCAATAAGATGTACAGCATAGGAAAAACGTTTCTTGGCTTTTACACCTATTTTCCGTGCACATTCCTTAATAAAACATATATTCTGCACATATATGAAAAAATATCTTTCACCTGATATATGTTTCATTAACCGTCATGTGAGTGAAGAAAAAATATTGTTACGATTTTGCCTTGTCACTTAAGGTTCGAATCACTGGATTGTGAATAAATACAACTGCTTCAAATTTGAACTTACACAATTTATTTACACAACACAATTTATTATACAACACAAAATTCACAATTAATTGTTACAATTATAACACACTTTTTAATTATCACTTTAATAATCGCTTTAATAATCACTTTAATAATCTTTCTATTTAACCTTCACTGTATCACGTTTAAAATAAGACTCAGCATTCCACGTCAACGCGCGATTTTATATACCAAAATATTTGTTTCCAGAATAATCCTAAATGCGCATCGAGCAAATATGTTAGTATAGAAATGACGCCTAAATGTTGAGTATAAATCATAAATGCATTGAACAATTAATGAAATTAAGTTATTCTATTCTAATCCAGGTGTCACCGTAACACTACCCCCCACCTAAGCCTGTTCGTCCCGAACAGGATCCAGATCACCTCCTCTGTAGAGCGCCAAACGTTCTAAATGCACCACCTTTGGTTTACCTTTCCGTCCTTTCTGTATGCGATAATCCACATGGGAAGGACCTTACATGACAGTGTAAGGTCCTTCCCATGTGGATTGCAACTTCGGTGATAATCCCTTCTGCCGTTGCGGTTCGTGAAGCCATACCAATTGCCCTTCCTCGAAGCCTTGATTATTTGCTCGTATGTCATATCGAGCTTTCATTCGATCACTTGATATTCGAATTTTCTCCCGTACAAATTGATGTATTTCATTAAGTTCCTCTTTCATCCGGTCGACGTAATCCTGTCCGCATAGAGCTGCTGATGGAACAGCCCCAAACTTTAAATCTCCTGATAATCGCAGATTGTTCCCAAATATGGTTTTAGCTGGTGTCACTCCTGTTGTGTCATGTACCGCTGATCGGTAAGCCATCAGGAACATCGGTATATGTCGATCCCAATTGCGTTGGTTCCTTTCAACAACCTTTGCTAGATATTCCTCCAATGTGCCATTGAATCTTTCCACCATACCGTCCGACTGTGGATGTAAAGGCGTCGTTCTTGTTTTATTGATTCCAAGCATCTGACATATCTCCTGAAATACCACCGATTCGAAATTCCTTCCTTGATCCGTGTGAATTTCCATCGGTACACCAAATCTGCTAATCCAGTTGTTGACCACTGCATCAGCTATTGTTGTTGTCTCCTAATTGGGTATCGGGTACACTTCCGGCCATTTGCTGAAATAATCCATTATTACTAGCACATATTTGGTATACACTATAAAAATTTAGGGGCTTGAGCAATAAACACGTCTAACACTGCTCCTGCTCCCAATCAACCACCACTAAATAAAATGTTTTCTAACAAACCGCATAGAGTAGAGCTAGGGTGGCTCTACCATATAGTAGTTACTAAGCTTGAAATTCTTTAACTTATCATCATAGTAATTTTTTTAAAGTTTAATATAAGAAGGTATGTCTGTTTTAGCACTACACTACACTTTTTACACTTATTCTGTATGATTGGCCGGTTTAACAGTCTAAAACTACATCCATTTTGTCCGCACTGTCTATGTTTTGCAATTTAGTGCTACACATTTCTACAATAAAAAGATTCAAGTTTTTCTCGGTGACGAATCGTCAGAAATGTCATTAAATTAAAATTTGTAAGTAAATTTATAAATTTGTGTTAAATGTTAAATAGTTTTAAGGAAAATTAAAATAGAACACACATCTCTGTACACCAATCGCTTATAGTATATTTATTGTTGTGTATAAATGTGCAATGACAGCTATTTGCTGTAAAAATGACCACCGAATAATGTAAGCTATCAATTTTCATAAAACTAATGATTCTCTTTACAGGAGTAGCGTTTGAGCGCCTAACGTCCTCGTTCAAATTTATTTGGGAAAGTTTTCTGCTGCAGTTTTTTTGTTTTTTTTTACGTGTCGCAATTTACACATGATTATTTGAACGTTTTGCCTTTCCGAAAACTAGCAAAATCACAACAGAATGTTGTCTGTGCACACCACGCACGAAATAAATTTTGTAGTCGCAAGAAACTTTACGCACCTAACAAAAAGTATAAACTATTTTCCGCTAAATTTAGCTATTTGTTTTGTGTCCAGTTAAACAGAGTTTCCTATTTTCTTTGAATAAGACTACATATACTGATTATAGTATACAACCATTTTGTACCAAAATAGAATTGCTAAAATGATCTGGCAGTGGCCACAGTGAAGAAATACGAAATGTACCTTCCATTAAAGAATCGTAAAATTGGAAGTGCCACGAAAGTGAACAATTAAACCGCAGTATGAAATAAATATTTTAATAACTTAATCTTATATTTAAATATAAGAAAATTTTGCTTGTTGTAATTGTGGTTGGATCGGCAAACAAGAAAATCCTGAATACTTTCATAACAATTGGATTTGTGTACCAGAGCTATAACATTATAAAACCTTTTAATAACTATAAGTGCATTTGCTGCTGACTGTACTCGTATATGTATTTAAAAAATTTGGTATGGGTAAATTAGACGTAATATTGTACCACAATTGTTTTTTAAATTAACTTAGTCGTACTGTTTGTCGTTCAGTGACCACCATAAAAAATTAAAAATCTCTTAATAGAGATATATCTTTTATATAATAGTTAGATTCTAAGTAAATAACGTGTCTTATATATAGATATATCAGATGATAAAAAATAAATTCAATATTAAATATTATTAGTAAATCAAATATTTAACTAAAATTAATTTGGCGGCTGATTGTCGAAAATATATTCTATTTGATTTAGCATTTAGTACGAGTAGTAAGTAATATAGAGAGAAAAAAACCCTATAATGACATGTTTTATGGTAATGACGGGGACAAAACATTCACAATTTTCGTTGTATATATATGTACATACTTACCATCTGGTGTACGAAGCTTTTTTTACTTTAAAAAACATTTAAAGTATTTACCAAGCCGAACGCGCAGAGACGCACACAAACACACAAAATGGTAATCTCAATTGATTAAATGGCATTCCGCATATGATACCAGCGCATAAAATGCACTTTTATTTCCAAAACAGCGCTAATAAATTTTTAATTCAAGATCAATCTATTCAACAATATATAAGTATTTATATTTATTTATTTTCTTCATTGCTTCTTATATTCGATTTTGTTTTGTTTTTGTATTCCTTAGAGTTTCTACTGTTTCATTCTCTCGCTTAACAAAAAAAAAACTCTGATATATTGTTACTGCACGATTGATAATAACAATCTAAACTGCTTAATTTTATATTCAAATTCCTTCCTTTTGGAATATTATAACCAAAATAAATACAAAACAAAAAATCGTTTTCTTCTTAAAGTACATACAAAGACAAAGGGAATATATGTATACGAGAAAATAATAATATGAAACTCGGTGGAAGATGTTGGAGAAGTACAACAACAAAATTACTATTAATAATAGATTTTTATATATAAGACACGAAAACACGATCTATGAATGCGTTGTTTAACCTTTTGAACTATGAAAAACACTTAAAATGTTGTCTTGTTGATTATACAGGGAATACAAAAAAAAAATCTTAACCGCAAACACACCGAACAGCAACACAACCTAGCGCATATAAAATATGCAAATGAAGATGAGGACATTTTTTTGTAAGAATTCTTTTGTTTATTTTTTTTCTCTGTACTTAAATGTTGTTAATTTCAATTAAAGAAATTACATTATTTTGGTACATGATTTGAATGTTTAACCAATAGTTTCGTATTTCGCGATTCTACTTTGGGAACTGTTTGATTCTTCAATACCTCTATATGTACGACGAACATAGGTAGCTTTGGAATCGGAGTACAAAAAAATTTGGTGTTCGGTTCATTACGGAACAGATGCTTTGACTTTGTGCATCCATCGCGCGTACCTTTTTTTATATTTAATGAAACAAAATAAAATTTTATTATTAAATTATTTTTCTAATTTTATTTATTTTCCAGGTAAGCGCTTCATAGCATGGTTTTAATATATATCACATGTATATGTATATTCATAATATAAAGTAATAAACGTGGTGAGTAGAAAAGTGCCCTATCTAAGCGTGTAAAATAATAAAGATATTTCATCATGATAATCATTAGAATAAAACCAGCAAGTACCTAAAAGTAGGATGATGATTAGAAGCAAAACAAAAATATTAAGAAATCCAATTGAAATTAAATATTAAATAAAAAACAATAATAGCATTTACATCGTGAGATTTTGCAAATAAGAATTTATATATATATATATATATATATATATATATATATATATATATATATATATATATATATTTATATATATATATATATATATATATATATATATATATATATATATATATATATATATATATATATATATATATATATATTTATATATATATATATATATATATATATATATATATATATATATATATATATATATATATATATATATATATATATATATATATATATATATATATATATATATATATATATATATATATATATATATATATATATATATATATATATATATATATATATATATATATATATATATATATATATATATATATATATATATATATATATATATATATATATATATATATATATATATATATATATATATATATATATATATATATATATATATATATATATATATATATATATATATATATATATATATATATATATATATATATATATATATATATATATATATATATATATATATATATATATATATATATATATATATATATATATATATATATATATATATATATATATATATATATATATATATATATATATATATATATATATATATATATATATATATATATATATATATATATATATATATATATATATATATATATATATATATATATATATATATATATATATATATATATATATATATATATATATATATATATATATATATATATATATATATATATATATATATATATATATATATATATATATATATATATATAAATATATATATATATATATATATATATATATATATATATATATATATATATATATATATATATATATATATATATATATATATATATATATATATATATATATATATATATATATATATATATATATATATATATATATATATATATATATATATATATATATATATATATATATATATATATATATATATATATATATATATATATATATATATATATATATATATATATATATATATATATATATATATATATATATATATATATATATATATATATATATATATATATATATATATATATATATATATATATATATATATATATATATATATATATATATATATATATATATATATATATATATATATATATATATATATATATATATATATATATATATATATATATATATATATATATATATATATATATATATATATATAGATATATATATATATATATATATATATATATATATATATATATATATATATATATATATAATATATATATATATATATATATATATATATATATATATATATACATATATATATATATATATATATATATATATATATATATATATATATATATATATATATATATATATATATATATATATATATATATATATATATATATATATATATATATATATATATATATATATATATATATATATATATATATATATATATATATATTAATTTAAAATTATGTTAAATTTAATTTAATTTTTTTTTGTACATAACAAAAATCCAATTATTGTGTTGTTTTCAATTTATATCGCGCGGTTTACTTCTGAAGAGATGGTTTTTTTTTTAATTTTTTATATTTCTTATAATACAACTTCTCTTTATAATAATATCGCCTCTGCGCGCGATATATTCTTCTTCTATGTGAAATAATTAAAAAATATAAAACATAAAAAACACAAATCTGAACTAAAGCTCTTTTTTCGATTTATTGTCTTTTATGTTTAGCCATAAGCGTAACAACAAGATTTCTTAGCTAATTAGATTGTGTCTAAAATGTGTAATTAGCTAATTAAATGTTGATGTCTTGTTATTAGTGTATGAATTTATATTTTGAATAGTAATGCATGGACACATCCTGCCGGCGCTTGTAATTTTTTGGTATTTCGATGTTTGATTTTGGGTTTTATAAAATTTGCTGAAAGCTTTTTTCTTTTAAATAATATTGGATTATTTTAAAACCGGAATTTTCAATTTCCGGGCTTTATTCAATATTCGACTTTTAAGTAGTTTTTATCATTTCAAATTATTTCGTCATAAATATACACAAAACTTAATTAGATAAGTTAATGTCTATTTAAGATTTTAAGACATACGATTTCAACAGCGCTGTCAAACAGTCGCTCTATAATTGTTTATTGGAATTTTCGTTCACTCATAAGGAACACAGCATCTCTCCCAGAGTAACCCAATTTCAGCATACTTCATATGGATTGTGTCTATGAATTGTCACTTACAATAAAAGATGAAAACATACCTCCAAACAAATTTAAATAAGCTACTAAAATGCCAATCTCACAGTTGGTAGATACGTCCATTCTAAGAGGCATCAAGAGGTGTCAAAAATAAAGGGAAATTGTTTTGGGTTTATGTAGTTATTCACACACAAGCTTTATAATTAAATATTTGTGACATACACATAATCAAAATATTATTTAAACTTAGGGTCTTATTAGTTCCTAAAATTGAAATCTTAGCCTAAAAATAAAATAAACTGTATCTGTATTTGAAAGACGTATGATTCTACTATAAAATTTAATTTTTTGAATTTTATTATAATAAGTGCAAAGCCACGTACCCAAACTTATGAGATCTGCTCTCATCACCTTTTGTCGGTGAAATCTTATCTAGCACAACAAAAAAACAGCTAGACATTCCATACCGTTTGTAAAAGTGTTTTATTATTTAGTACTGAATTTCAAAATGATCAACTCAACACCAAAATGTCAAAACTGTTCCAATTATGCTTAAACAAGTTTACGAGTTTCAAAAACACTTTATGCATATAAGGTCGTTACCCAGCTAAATAAAACATACAAATAAATTTTACATACAAATTTGACGTAAAATTTAGCTAGAGAAATAACAAAAAAATATTTAACTCATAAGTTCGCTGATACGGTACGCAGCTGACGTGGAAAGTTTGAAGTTATGTCATTCACTGCGCTAGTGAAAACTCTACAAACGTTTTCGCAGCAATTTATCTGCCAAGGCTGTTTCCCAAACACCGACTTATTTGTGGACACCAACTTATTCAAATAAGTCAACTCGCGAAGAGACTTATTTGAATAAGTATATCTACACAGGTCTCAAAAAACGTGTGACGAAGAAGAAAGAAGAAACGTTGACTAAAAATGTAACACATGCAGTTTTTTCAAATCTAGTCGCTACTAGATTTGTTTTTTTGTTCGTCACAAATAAGTCGATACAATGAATTGGAACGACTTGACCGACGTAATCAAGATGGCGTCAAATAAGTCAATAAGTCTGTAATAAGTCAGTGTTTAGGAAAGGGCCCTAGAACAATAAAATTTAGGAAAATTTTGACAGCAAAACGTGAATTTTTTTTTTAAATGTCTGAACAAAATAATTTTCTAGACTATGAAAATATGTAGTTTGTTGTAGGACAAATAAAATAAACGTCAAAATGTATCTCTGCATAAACTGTTAAGCTTACTAATTTATCAGTAATTTAGTCGAGACTTGTGGAGACCGCGTTAAAATTTATTTAAGCGTGAGCTGGATACTTAGCTATAGTACTTAACAGACGTGTGTCTACCACCTCCAACTCTGTGGCTAGAAATTGATTGATTATAAAGATAATTTAATGCTTTATACTCGCTGGGCCATTTTGAATTAAAAAAACAGATCCTCTAAATGAAATTGTTTATAATTAATCGTAAATTGCTTAATACCAATGTCTAAACCTAGATAGAAGCGCAATTAACTTAAAATTTTTACAATTTACCCGCAGTTTCGGCTGGCTCTAAAAATTAGAAAATGGATTGCACTGATTGCCACATTTTTGATAGAATTGGACTGTAGTCACAACTATGGGAATTGGGGTACGAGTATTAACTATTTAGGAAATGAGCACAATGGAACACTATAATCTTGAAATTTTGACACATACACGGTCTTCCAATAAGAACTTTTATTTTTTCAATACAAAATCGTAATCAGTTTTTTTTTACAAATTAACAGTAAAGGTTGACAATTTGGAGAAAATGGTGTATCGGTAAAAACAAAAATTCATAAAATTCGCGTTTTTGGTAGATAAAATCGCATATCTGAGCCCGCTATTAAAAATTTGAGCCCAGTGGTTCAGTAGTAAATATACCGAATTAATCATTCAGGTCGTAGAACCGAAAATATTGCTACAGTGAGAAAAAGTGTTGCAGAGAATCCAGTTTATCGATTTGTTGACGTTCTAAACAATTAAATTTTTGTCCACAACAACCACATGACGAATTTTACGCAAGAATTTTCTTTTTACATCCTTATAAGGTGAAAGAATTAAACCCGCCAGATTAATCTCCAAGTCGACAATTTGCAGATTAAATCATTGAACTAGATGATGCTTTTAGAAGAAAAAAATTCTGATGATGCTCATTTTCATTTGTGTGGCTATACGTAAACAAACAAGATTATCACATTTGGGCTTCTGAAAATCCGAGACCAGAGGCAACATTGCGTCGCATTATTTCGAAAATGAAGCTGGTAACTGTCAATGGTGTTCGCTTGTAGACATGATAACAAATTTTATATGGAAAATGTTTAATGATCTGGATATTACTGACTTGTGATTTGTCATACAGCCAAATGCCAATGAAACAATCGTTTTATTGAGAAACATACTTTCTGGACCATTAATTTCACGAAGAAATGATGTTAGTTGGCTAACAAGAACGTGGGATATATTACCACTATGAACTTGTTCAATAGCAGAATTATTTTCTCTTAACCCAAATTGGTGTGGTGGAATTAAGCAATTTTTTTCTCAGTCGTAGTGATTCTGATGTATAGGATTTTTTATCCTTTACTGGTTCACCTGGTTTAGGAACCATAATTACTTCAACCACGTTTCATTGATGTGAAATATATATTTAGGCGGTTAAGATGTAGGCGGGCATTATTTCATCTTCATCCGAGTCATCGTCACTTGAACAAAATACGGGATCGTATCCATATTAAACTACCAATGGCAATGTATTAATTTTAATTTATTTTTATTTTTACGATAAACATATCACACGAAATTAGATATAAAACCCGAGTATTTACTTTGACAGCAATAACAAAATTACAGAAAACAAAAAAAAATGACTTCACTCCCCTATATTTGGTTATTAGAACTAATTTCATTGGTCCACTTTTGACAGTTTAAATACTTGTTTCATAATATGAATATCCGCCGAGGATCGGATTTTACGATTTCGTATTTTACGATATCGGATAAATTTCATAATAGACCCCCAGAGTCATGATCACAGGTGACCAGGTCAGATGATAGTTCTTCGATGCTCATGTAGTCCTATTGACGTATGGCTACTAGAAAATAAAAAAAAATCTGGTATTTTATTTATGTCAATAGGCCAATATGTCGCTTTTCGCCAGAGTCACAATTGTTCCCGCACTATTCTGGTAATTCCCCGGGAATAGGGAATAATTTTTCTGTGGAAGCTATTACTCAGACATTTTCCTCAGTTCCCGTTTTCCAAAAGATACTTCTGGCAATAAATTTACGAGAAAATAATTTAACACACGAGCGCAAGAAAATAAAAAAACAAATGTCTAAAAATAGTTTACGACGTTTAATTGGTTTTGTTGATATTTTAATCGTACTTTACTTAAAAAACAAATTTTGTTTATTAAAGTGAATATTGATATTTCCAATTACCTGGTATTACCAGTTTTCAGTATAAATTCACAGCCATAAAATTGCTATAAGTAAATACATTTCCGTTAAACTCTATTCCTAGTTAGTCCTTTAGGTATGGAATAATAAACGTCAAAACTGCTATAATGGGGAATAATTTTTTCCCCAAAAAATTTTGTTCCCAAAAGCCCAATACACTTTGGGGAAAAGAATAAAACTACTACATAATTTAAAATTTCTATTCTCCGGGAATTATCAGAATAGGACCACAGGTTGAAAGTCTAGATCCCCAATAAGTATTATTGGCATTAAAATTACCGGCTATTACACAATTTGGTCCTAGTGAATCAAAAATCTAACTGTATCCTTCTTTTCTAACTGATGGCGTGGGTGGGGGATAGTAAACGGAGCAAATACTGAAATCCCTATTATTGATTGATCCAAATTTTATGTTTAACATTATTCTTACCAATCAATTGATCCACCTCTAACGTTTCCTCCTGAATGTATGGCATGGTAGCATTCTTAGTCACGTATTTTAACAAATGAAGTTTCTGAAACTCATTTACATATATCTGTTTTTTATAAGTGATTTGATCATATAAAAGTACTGATTGAATTATATGATAAAAACAAAAAGAGAAACGAAAACTAGAAAAAATTGTATAAAAGTTACTAAACAGGGCAAACAGGGCTTCGACAAAATAATTGTGTCTAAATAATGCATGATTTATATGTTTCAATTTTTTTTTTCAGTAAAAAATGAAGGGTTAAGTATATTACGATGTTCGTTTGCGAGAAAAGCACTAAAAAAATTCCAGTAAAATAAAATTGGATTTTTTCTTTTTAAACTGAGCAAATGTTGTTAACATATGACTGACTCTTTTTAACTAGTAAGTTTTTGTTATTTACGTGTAGCTCTATTTTTCAGTAAAAAATTTGTTAGGGGAAAAATTGGAACATGTTAATCGTGCATAATTCTTCATTGTAATTTTAATTTTCACAGCTGCCATTTAGGTAAAACTTTGTGAAATTTCGATGTAGTGTTTTATCGTCATCCAGGCCTTTAACCTATAGCAGTGTCATCTGTCATACTTGTAGCAAAAATGATTGCGATATGCTATTTCGATGATTGGGTTTGAATACTCGTATAACGTATAGCAACTTTAGTGAATCAAATTTACAAAAATTTAAAATAGATATATAACCCACAAAGAGAACTGATTTCGAAGCGGATGGTTGTTTGCTGTCAACTGCTCAGTCATTGGCCCTCGCAGGCGAATAATCTGAGGTATTTGTGTAGTATTCTCGTCAGTTGCATAAGCTTAATGGCCAGCTGCTGCGATCGACGTCTAGTTGAGTTCGGTGGATTTTGTTCTACACTATGGTCCAAGCTCGGGGACTATTTTTTGGAGGTTTTTCACGACACATATTATTTTTCGAAATTCGCAGGGTTTCGGCTACACAACACTGACATCGACAATATATGTGTTCAATAATTCGATATATTTTATTTCGTGACGCGTAATATCAGACTGACGAGCTATCAAAATTTCAAGCAAAGCGTTCAAAAATGTGTTGCCATAGCCTATGATTTAAAAACAAACCAGAAGACGGCCCACCCTGTAAAACAATTTCAATGAAAAATCTGAAGGTGTCACTCCTATCAGACGGAAAGTGATTTCCAAATATTTTTTGTTTTCAGTGCTTTAGCATACAAAATTTCATTTAACTGCTCCAAGTTGGTGCAATTTTTTTATGCCAATTTGCTTTATAGTTACACGTCATTAAATTTATATTGATAGTTTCTTTTCTGAATTGTAGATGGTAGATATGTTCGTAAAATGTAATTAATAAAACATAATATAAGAATTAATAATTTCCGTCAAACAAAAATAGTATGGTTCGAAAGATGTAAGAGAGATAGGTCATAATTTTTTTCTCTAACCAAGAAATGTCACGCGTGTTTTTTCACGTACCGAGGATGTTTAATAAAATGTTCAATGCCCCGCATTATATTTTTTAATGGTTATTTTTTCAGAATTTACTTGCTTAACCACGAATGCCGTTTCACGAAAACAAAATAAATCAGTACAAACTTTCTTTATGTGAATATACTGTCATCTATTTGGTGCTCATTCAGCCTGAATGATTGCTTTAACAAATTTTCTACATGACGTCATTGTATGTCGATGACTCCGATCTTTAACCATAGATGGGGCAGTAAACTATAATAAATGATATGAATTATTTGTATAATCTTTTTTTCGTGAAACGGTAATTGGCATTACATTCTACAAAAAGAGCAATACAAAATTATCTTAGTGGCAAGAATTAATTTATTGTATAAATATTAAATTATGTATTTAACATTTCATTAAGCCTCTAAATCTCTTGAACGTTTTACGAATATTACTGCCATCTACCGTTTAAGAAAGAAACTTACCTTTATGTTTTACATAATTTAATATATTTTAATATTTGCTATCATGATGAAGTACATTAAAGAAATAAAGAGTAATTACGGTTAAATTTTCCTCTCCTATTTACACTCACAGTTTTTTTGTTCAAGCTTTAATATTTTTATGATTTATTGGGAATTTAAATTTCACATTAAACAATATTAAATAACACTACTGAAATTTTTATTTGTTGATTATATTTTATTTGTTATAGAACTAGCATCCACCATAAAAGTATGCAATTTGTTTTTTTGTACCGCACCAAAACCATGTACAGTAGAAAAAAATGGCCACAATAAAAATATTATTTTCATTTTATACGTATGTACATATACTTCGAAATTATTTTTATTGTTCTGACATTGTAAAATGCATTTAAGAACATTGTATGACTTGTGTTGTTAATGGTACACATAAAAAAATTAACAATCCAATCAAAAGTTTTCGAAAAATTTTTTTAAATAAAAATGATCTCTCTATACAAACCCCATTCTTATATAATTATGTGAATTAAAAAAAATATTTTTTTGCTTGTATGATTTAATGAATTTAATCATTAAACGTAAGGCAAGAGATAATTAAACGGAAGTATATTACAAAATAGGGTTTTTATTAAGTTTTAATTAAATTTTATTTGTTTTAAATGAGAGAGTCGATTTTGAATGAACCTACATAAAAATATTTGTGAAAACATAAGGTCAAAAAAAAATCGGGCGCGATCGATCTCCCGGTTCCATCATTTTGTGCTCTCCTGTTGTGCGCGCGAATATGTGCGACGTAATAAATCTTTATTTAATTTTTCTGTTACTTGATACCCCGATCGATTAATTTTTCGATAAAATGTAATTAATAAAACAAATCAAAAGATAAGATAAATAAAATAAATACAACAGAAATAAAAATTATGAAAAATTTGAATATCTGAGATCGTTAGTAATTAGTGATCATGGAGTTGAGAAAGTTATTTAATTAGTTAAATTTATATATTATTTTTTGGGATATATGATATTTCATATTTTGTATATAATACATACATATATAGTATTTTTTAAATATAGTATTTTTTAAATATCAAACAGGAAGAAACAAAACCTAGATTTTGCAAAGCAATTATAAAGAAAGGGCGGATCCGTATAGATGGGGGACGTAAAACATTAATTGAAAAAATAAAGAAATTTACATTAAATTAAAATCTGATAAAAGTATTAAATTTGGGATGAAATGATAACCCTGTAAATAGTATCTACACGTACACTTATACAAATATTCTTACTCGTAAAGGGTTAAAATAAAATTGATCATCTTCGTTTTGAATTTTCATTTTGTATATACTGTTTTATTTTTAATTCTCCTTACACAAAACTTGGTTATTTTAATTAATTAATACGCGATCCTTCTTCGCGATAGTTTTTTCGTTTAGGTATTTTTTTTTACATTGGGCTAAAAATAACGTCTGGTACAGAAGAAAAAACTGTGGACACGACAAAATACAAGAAATAATAAAACAACAATACAAAAACATAAAAACCATATTGAATCTGAAATTTTTTTTGGAGAACCCTTTTCCGAGTGCAGCGATCACACTATATTCGAATTAGTACAAAAAACGTTCACCAGGGTTAAATAATTTTATAACAAAAAATGTAAATAATTTCTTTTCATGAACTTGGTTTGTTTGTTTGTCTCGAACTCATATATATTTACAGAAATGATCGATCAAATTGATTTCATTTGATCATGACCATGAGTTTTTTTTATATTATTATTATTTTAACTTTAAGTTATTTTAATATAAACAGAAAATTAAGAATACGTGAACTTATGTATTCTTATTATTCTACTTCTTTCCATATGTACATTTATATAAAATCAATTTTCTTAATCTATTTCAATTTTACATATAAAAAAAAATATTTTTACAATTAGTTTTGATGACATTGTTTTGGGTCAATTTTCTATAAAAATTACTTACACAAAAAACATTTAAATTAAATGTTAATTTTTTCATACATCACGACCTCTATTATACTATAGGTAGGTAGGTATGTGCAAAGAAAGAAACTGTCTTTGGATAATTTATCATATCATCTAAATATAGATACCTATATACGCGAAGGAAATTCAATCCCTGTTTTGTAGTATATGTGTGTCTGTGTGCTGTTACTCCTTTATAACTCAAAAATCTCCTTCACAATAATTAATCTTGTCCGCATACGATTTCTTTTCTTTTGAGAACAATTTCGATTATCTTAATCTTAAAATCAAACAAAAAAATAAATTTCATCTCATTCGTATCATCTTTCAGAAAAAAAAATTACGATAATAAATTCAATAAGTTCTAATGGTGATGATGAACATTTGAAATTTTTTTTCGGTTTCAATGTAATTTAATCTTCACAAATTGATCTTAGTTCAAGATGATGATGATGACAATAGAAAATTGTTTCATCTTTTATTTTTACGGTTTAGTGCTGTGTGCGTCCGCCTGTTTAAATGTTGTTGTTGAAATTTTCTATTGAAAAACAGAAGTTAATATAAAATATATTTTTTTGAATCAGGAAGACATATTAAGATGAATGAATATCTTTTATTTAAAAATATAATAAAAATACAAAAGGAAAGAAATTAAAGTCACGACGAATCACAATAAAATTAAATATGCTAATTTACTCAAATTTCGAAGGGGTTTTGGCGCCGCCATACTCTTTTTATTTATTCGCCAAGTTCACGAATTTTCAAAAAAAAAAAAGCAATAGACACATAATATGTATACCTATAGACAGAGGTAAAACCACGGAGAGCGGACAAAAATATAATAAGTATCACTCATTTAGTGGGCACCGGATAAGGTATCTGTTTTTAAGAAAACACACGTTTATACCAATTTTAATTGCTTTATACGTTTCACTTTTGGCGTTTATATATTTTTTCTGTTTAATCTTTAAAAATTAAATAAATATCTCAACTCGTGACTTAGAATTTTAAAAAGTATTTTTTTGTGGTTTGCATTTGGGTTTGACTTAATTCAATCTTTCATCAATTTTATCTTAACTTCTGAATCGGTGTGCTTATTTTGTTGTATCACTATTTTGTTTGTGTTCGTTCCCGGTTTGAGAGGTTTTTGTTTGGCCGCAGTTGACAATAAAATGTTACGATTTTATAAAAATATAGAAAAAAAAATCCTTAATCTTATACTTATGATAATTGGTGGTAGAAATGTGAAGCCAAGCCATCAAAATTACACAAGTCATTAAAAGCTAAATTTTACATGGTAGACAAACTCGAATAGTCATTGTACAAAAATTAGTCACTTTAACAAACTGTCCGCTTACGCATTTAAAACGGCGATGGGATAAATTTACCTTCTGCTATTCATCTAAAAAATTAAATTTTTGTTAGAAACTGAATATAATTTTTAAATTGGAAATCGAAAATTTGATACAAAATTTAAAAAAAAATTTCATAATATAATGAGATTGTTAAAATATATATTAATTGCACTTCAAGATATTTTTTCCATTCTTATACGAAATTTTGAGATTTTACAGTAAAAACAAATAAATTTAGCCAAAATGATGCTTTTACAATGCTTTTTTCATATTTTGTTGAGTGCCTGCTAAAAATAAAAAAATTATTTAGAAAATAAAATGTGGCAGATAATGATCAAGTAGCCGTCGTCCAGCAAAGTGCTTGCTTGCCAGCGATTCGAGCATCTATCCGTTGATCAAACTTTGTACAGCTGGGGTGGCATTATGTCTCGCTTTTCTAAAATAAAATGGGATGCTATTTCATATTTTATATCATTTTCAAGCCTGCTAGATTAAAAAAATGTAATATATCCACTCGATTTCTATCACCAAATTTGATTGCGATACTTCAACGATATTAGGAAAACAGATATTGTCAAATTTATTCTAGTAGGTTGTGATAGCAATAGCAAAGGAATAATTTATAAACGAAACAGTCGCCAATTTCGGTTTAGGAGAAAGAGACATAAATTTCGATAAAGTATCGAAAATGTGATGTTACAAAATGCCACCCCTGTACTTTCTGTAATACTCGATTCAAAAACACAACACAAACAATTTACTTATGAAACTTCTACTTTAGTTTAATAGTAATAAAAATCAAATTTCAAGTGTGCTTTGTCTTTTGAAAATGACATCGTTGCATAAAAATTTGAAAGCTTTTGGACACCCAAAAATATTAAATGTTTTTATTTCCTTTGCGTTTGCCCATTTGCGTTGCGTAATGTAATGACGAGCATCGTATATTGTGTGCATATTACGATATATATATTTCATTATATAATATGACGTGGAACTTCTTGTTTCTTTTCTATGGGATGCCTGGAAAAGGTGTCCAAAAAAGTTTTGTATCAAAAACGCTATTAACATTAAAACACGTGTCTGCATTGTTTTTGCGCGTACAATTGTTTTTATACTTCTTTGCCCATAGCTTAAAAGTATATTATTCAACGAGCATATATGAATAGCTGTTATTCAGGAGGGTATAGTTTACGACATAAGCCGTTAGGCGAGTGTCGTAAAACATCCAAGTGAACAACACTCATTATGGGCAGAGAAGTATTATGCCGCCTCGATATTCGCAAACAAAATTGTTCCAAATGAATTATCTGAGTGTTTTGACTGTGCTGTAAGTAGAATACATTATAAAGTTTACTAGATAAAATTTCAAAAATTAAAATTAAATGAATGGTTTACTTGTTAGTAGTGAATAATGGTTAATCATTGTTACAGTTTCAGTTATATTTGTTCAATTTTAAAACACCTCAAAAATTACAAATTTGTTTTTTATTTGTTTCACAATTTGAAAAATCTACAAAGGCAGACTGCGAATCAAAAAATTCGAGTAGAATTTCATCAACAAAATTCATTGCAGTTCCACACAGTCTGTTTGGGTATAAGTTAAAAAGTTTTTTTTTTGGTTTTGGCCAAGTCTGCTGCAGGGAACTGCTAGTTTTTAGTTAGTTCATTTTTGTTAAAAACCACTCATGTTACCAAAGAAATATTAGATTATGGTGATTCAAATTTGATTAACACCCCAATTCTGATGCACAATCACTGACTAAAAACGTGTCTTAGTTAAGCCTTTCTGTCTTTGTTTTAAATTTTGTGTTAAATAAAATATTTTTTGAATTCTGCTCGTACTCTTCATTAGTATTAAATAAATGTCTCTCGTAAGACGTACAAATTTTGTGGTCTTATCAGTGCCAATGATGTTTATCCTAAATTAATCCTAAATTATAAAAATGGCGGTTAGTACTATTTTAGGGAAAAATTCAAACTTCTACTGAGAAGTATGAAGTTTATACTATAATTCAAAATAAAACAAAATGTGAAGATGTAGTAGTGATTTGCGAACATTTATGATTAATTCTTAATAATTTGATATCTGAAGATTTTCACCGATCGGTGAAAAAAAGTTCAAAATAGACTAAGCAATTGACTAAGCAATTCTGTTCTTCAATTGAATGCCGTTTTAGATATAGAATGGACAATTTTAATCGGGTTGTTACTTGTCATACATTTGGCTCTATTTAAATATCATATTAGCTGCGTTTTTTTTAAACAATCGAGTAGAGGTCGCGATAGCTATTTTTCAAATTATCCAATTTAAAATTAAAAATTTAATTTTTTTAAATTAAATAATTTAGATTTAATAAGAATCTATGTATAACAAAAAAAATCCATCATAAAAGTTGTACTATACACACAGAAAAATAAAAGGTTGTCACAGCACCGATTCGGTGTTACATAGCATCCAACCGATCGGATATTGGAAAATCAACTCCGTTTGAACTTCTTACAATTAGTCGTCATAAAATACTTTTGGATACAATTATTTTCATCGGATCACGTACATTTTTATCCGTCATCGGTTTAATTAAATAGCACCGTTCATAGTTTTAAAAGCCTCATCGTGGATAAAAATATTTACACGACAAATATACTTTCGGTGTAATCTCATAGCACCGATTATATTTTTTGAAAGATTTTTTTTGGAAATTAAATGAAAACCAGAAAGGACATTGATTAAATTATTAAAATTATTTATTTTCTTTATTAATCATATCCGGAAAATAATTTTGGTTCGTTGTGACTGGAACATGGCGTTTCGGCAAGGTAGATCATTCCAACTCGGTTCGATCATTTGATTGATTTTTTGTCCATTGATTTCTGTAAATATTTAAGAGGATGTAAGGATTTAAGTGTTTAATAAATTTTACCTTTTGACCTAACTGGGAATCGTTTAATTACTCTTTTCGATCTCGATAAATCTGGAATAAAATTAAAAAATAATAATATTACATTATTAACTAATATCTCCAAAACGTTCATCACACTACCAATTTACCTTCTTCCATAATATTTTAGTTTTATTCATTCTAACCCCGTTGTTGATATCTATAGTGGTAAAAAAAAATAATTAATTTATATAATTAAAAAGTTACATAATGTGTCAAAAATATCCAAAAATCTACATCACTTACCTATAGATAATTCCAAATTAATTTGCAGGCGCTGGTTAGTTTGATGCTTCTTGTACAAAATCAAGCGAAAAAGTAAAAACAAACACCAAAAATCGAATGTTTCTCCATAAAAAATCGAACAGGGATTTTCATGATTAGAAAACAACACCGAGAAGAGTATTTTCTTAATTCCAAACGAATTTTGCTGGTCTTTACCCCAAAAATACAATTTTTTAGGCACAGGTATCCTTTCGGATGTCTTAAAATATTCATCCGTTGATGCGGAGTGAATATTTTTTAAAATTACCCGATTGAATAAAAAGAAAATACGTTTACGGATAAAAATCTGATTGACACCGCATATTTTTCTGTGTGTAGTTTTCTTGTAATATCGTTGTTCTGGATAGTTCTGAACTACTCCGTTATTATACAGAACTACACACAACAATGATATTACGAAAAAACCATACAACTTTTATGATGGATTTTTTTTGTTATACATAGATTCCTATTAAATCTAAATTATTTGATTAAAAAAAAAAAAATTTTAAATTTTAAATTGGATAAATTTGAAAATAGCTATCGCGAACTGAACTCGATTGTTTTCAAAAAAACGCAGCTATTGACATGGATCGTTCAAAATTTTATGTTAAATTTTTGTTTAGAGCTATATTGTTAATTTTTTATTTGATTTTAGACTTTCACAAACGTCTATAATTATTTGTAAACATTATTGTTTTTAATTTAAAACTCTGAATTAAATAAATTAATAAATATTTAAATATTTATTTGAATAGAAATATTTGATGCTTTCCGGCTTCACCTAAATGACTGCTTTAAACCAATACACTCTAATTAATTTTTGTTGTTGTTGGTTTAGGATTAATTTAGGATAAACTCCAATTAGGTAAATAAACGATTGTAAATAAAATTTATTTGAACATTTATTGCCCTTTTTAATTATTTTAATAAATTTGTGTTTGTCTAATTATTTTTTTACAATTTCCCCGGAAAATTATTTATATAAAATTTTGTTGACATTTGTGTTTCCGCAGAATTATTCTGGTTATTCGATATAGCATTCAATCAGTTTTCATATATGTAATTAATTACATTAATTATAGAAAATATAAATCGATAATTAAATAATGATTTGTGAATCGCAAATTTTTGCTAAAAATAAATCACATACATTTTATTTGACAAGCCTTTTATTTGACAAAAAAACTGTCTTATTTAAAACAGTCTTATAAGCCTTAACGTCAGAATTGGAGTGCAAATGGGGTGAAACCTCATCAACAAACCAAGGAGCTTGCCAACGGTTGCCATATTCAGGGAATTACCGAAATTGTTTAGAACTAAAATAACTAAATTTATTTAGCTGGATTCTACGATGTTGCTAAAGAAAGCAGTTAACCAAATAGGGAAAGTGTTTTAAGTTAATTAAATGTTTTTTAAAACGCTTAGGCGTTATATTTTACAGGGGCACTATATTTTGTAATTTTATTAAATTTTTAAAATCCGTGTATGCGATAGGATAGATATACATAGATATACAAAATTAGAAAAATAAAATTCAATTAAATTTTAATAAATATAAAACCTGTTAAAAACGTTCAAATCTGGATTAAGAGGCTCTGCTATTGTGGTCGACCCAAGACACCGCAATAATTATTAAAGTTTAAAGAATCGATCATCGGTTTCTGAGGTATTCTTTGGTAATTTTTCAACAGGCTCTAATCCGATTGGGGCTGTGAAAGAAAAAATATAAATTAAGTTTTTAGGGTTGTATTTTACGCAACAAGTTTCAGTGCTCCTACTGTAAGAGGAAGAATCCTTAATTTGCATTCAACTCAACTTTACCTATGGCACATCTAATTAAAAATTGATATGATTTGTAGAGAGTACCAACCTTCAAACGATAAGTGTCAAAATTTTATGAAATCTGGGGGTAGATTCTGACAAAATGACAATTTGTCATGACATTTGCTACAAATTGAAGTCATTGAAAATTTACGATTCGGATAAAATGGTATATGACATTTACACAACAGCTGCATTTTTAAGTTATATCAGATATATTATGAGGAATAAAAAACAATGACAATATTATTAAAATTGTCAGCTTATTTTAGGTGACATTTCGGAAAAATCACCGCATGCTAATCGCGACTTAGTACTCACAAGTACTTGTCACAAAATTGTAGCAAAATTTTTAGAACAATGTCACAAAAAATTGTCATTTGTCACTTGATCAGAAGCTAGGGCCTGACCATTAGTTTACCATTAGTTAAATTTGTTATTTTCAAAACAATGCAAATAAAATGAATTTCTTATGTTGATTAGGCACTGTTTTTGAAAAGGAAAAATACCGTTCGATAACAAATTGGTTTGGAAAAAATGGATTGTTAGGTGTAATAGGGACTTCATTCCATTGAAAGTTAAACCAGTGAACGTTGGATGGCTGAGTTTAAATGAGTCCGAAAAAGTGCGCCAAATCGTCTTGAAATACCGTGAAGTAAAGACAGTGCATAGACTATTTTGCTTGCACATTTGTCAGTGAGAAAACTATTTTCAAAGTGAGTGCCGCATTTGTTCTCATAGGAACAAAAAAAGCAACGCGTCGATGATTCAGAGCAATGTTTGGAGTTCTTAAATCAAAATTTCTTCAGTTGAGTGGACAGCAGCCAGTGAAAGCCGTTCGCCTGTAAGGTTTTGACCTTTACATTTTAGGATTCGATTTTGCAATTTTTTCGTCTACTATCTTGAGAGGGGAAGACTAACAATAGCGAATATTGGTGGATTTGAAAGAAAGAGATTGCGAAAAAGCGACCCCAAATGCAAAAGAAAAAATCACCCTTTCTCCAAGTTAATGCATCGTATCTCAAGTCGTGAGCTACGATGGCCAAATTGCATGAATTGAAGTTTTGATTGAATTGATGCCCCATCCACCATATTCTCCGGATCTGGTTCCCAGCGACTACTACCTGAACGCAGCGACTACTACCTGAAAGAGGTTTCCGAAACAAATGCTAATTTTGAGGCCAAAGATAAATCGTTCTACAATCGTTCTGCATCGAAATACAATTTAGTTAGCCTTGGGACTTATTGAGTGACGAAGTGCGGTAAAGATGGATTATTTATGAAAACTTTAATCTTTAATTAAAAACAAGGAAATTCGATAATTCCATCCAACGTAATTCTCAAACTTCGCATTTTCGGGATGGATCGGGTTTTATAACGAGTCGAACCCCATATAATTATTTTTAAAAGAGTAAATTGCGAGTGCACACAGTTTTGGTTTATAAAAGTTGAATTAAAAAATTTCGGACAAAGGATCCGCACATTTTTTGGAACAGAGACCATATATCGTACTTTAATTTCCTTTTATTTTTATTACTAAATTTGTTTTTTTTTTTTATTATAGAATATTTATTTAATTTAATTTTAAATTAATTATTCATTTTTTATTTAATCAATTTGCTATTGTCGTTCTGCTTTGTATTGTCGCAATGTTGCTTTGTGTTTTCGTTTCTAATATTCGTCGTGTTATTTCCGTCTTGCGCGTATATCCGTTGATGCATTTACTTTGTTTGCAAGGACAGAGCGAAATTGAAGAGTTAGCGATGTGTTTGTAAAATGATAGGTTTGCAAATGGGACATTAGAATATTTTGATTGTAATATTCTAACTGCTATAAGACGATAAAAATCCTTTTTTCATTTTTGGGAACGATTGGACGTATAGCAGACGTAGTACCCACGTAGGAAGTACAATTCTCATAGACACGTAGGAAGTACAACCCGCAATTTAAATATTGTTCGTTTTGTAATTGCCTAACATGTTAGGTACCTGATTAGTGATTATTTACTGGGGTTCTTGTGGTTATCAAGTAAAGTTATTTAGACGAGAATACCGTTTCAGTGTGTGACGCTTAAAATTAATTTAATTGCATAAACATAAACAGACAGGAACACACTTTCAAGAATATCGATGCCTTATTAAATTCAAATAAGAGAAATGAATGCTTATGGTACTTATTTTACGTTAAGAAATTCAGAATGCGAAACTTCGCAAAGTAAAAATTATCCGAAGAGTATGCTAATTTAACTAAAATAATTAACGACTGATTCACACGTTTATTAAGAGCATGCTTACAACTTAAAGGTGTGTGCTATATATAAGTTTCATTATATTTCTCTAAACTATATATATTATGACTTTTTTGATTGATCTTAGATAAACTTACTAATATTATCTTTCCATAAGCGCATTTAACCCTCCGTTACTATCCTTTATTTTCAGAACAGAACTACTATCCTTGGGTGTAATCCACCCATAACACAAAAATCGCTCGTGCAAAAAATCTTACCATCCAAATCGTAAAATTTGTTATTTTTAAGTAAATCTAATTATAAAACTATTACATCAACAATAAAAACATAACGATTTATTCATTCAATAATTTTTTCCAACGATAAACGTTATACTTGATATCAGCAACAAAAAAAAAAAAAAAATAATAATGATTTTGTAAAACCTGGCACACTAGTTCAATTCAGCCATTTCATGTTATTATAATATGTTTTTGGAAAACTGAAATGTCAAACAAAAGTTTATTAGAACATAATTTTTTATTGGTTCAACATACATTTTGAGTAAAATATCATAGAAATCGGGCAATTTACCTTGCTTTTTTTGTCATCAAAACTATAATTGATCGCATGATGTAGCATTTTCTGTAACCGTGTGGTTCCTTTTTTTATTGCAATGTGTTACAAGTGATATAGATGGGTATCACACTTGTATTTATCACATTTGAAACAAGTTGATTTAGTTTTCCGATCACTTTTGGAGCTACAACACTGGCATCGATATTTCGAAAATTTCGCACACAATATTGCTAATGTGGGTGCAAGACACCCAAAATTACATAACGTAACTACTATCCTGGGTGTGAACCACCCAGACACTTTTTATATTCTACGATGTGAACATTCGAATGACAAAACAATATACTGAAATATATTTTAAGTTGCGGGGAAATACCTAAAGATAAAATACAAATAAGTTTACAGCTGGTAAAAAATCATACAATAACAAACTATTACATACTTATTCAATAACGTTGGTTCTAAAATCTAAATAAAAATCACAAAAACTTCGCACACAATATTACTATCGTGGGTGTAAGACACCCAAAATTACATAACGTAACTACTATCCTGGGTGTAAACGACCCAGACACTTTTTATATTCTACGATGTGTACACTTCGAATGACAAAACATTATTGAAATATATTTTAAATTGCAGGAAAATACCTGAGGATAAAATACAAATAAGTTTGCAGCTAATAAAAAATCATATTCGGTCTATTAATTCAACGTTAATTCTAATTGGGTGGATTACACCCATAGGATAGTAATGCAGGGTTAAGAAAATTATCTCATAAAGCTATGTTCAAATTAACCTGAGGCATACAAATTGATGTCGAATCATTTCACAAATATATCAATCAATTTTGAATTGGATACCAACGAACTTATCCAATGAGCTTCAAACTAATTTTCTTTATATTCCTTCATAATATAATATTGCGATTATCGTAATATGATACCGTTCATCCTTTTATAACAACAACAGCAATAGCAACAACAACAACAACATATAAATTGCAAAAACCAAATCAAGGGCGTATTTTTTAATTTCATTTTCTTCATTCATAAGATGCAGCAAACAAGAACATTATACTCTCGTATTATTATTATACGGCGAGTGCAACGCAGAGAATGAAGAAGAATTCAGAACTTAGAATTACGAAAATTGGAATTTCTTTCTTATTTTTTTTGAGTTTTAGTTTCTTAATAACACACACGGAACACAGAAGTGTACACATACGAGCACACACATTTATTGAGAGAAAACCAGAAATTTTTCGTTAAGATAACAAAACTGATGCCGACTTACTTATTTCTTGGAATACGGTTTTCTTACGTTTACTTTATTATTATTATATGATTATTATTTATAAGTAAGGAGAGTATACGTTATATGATATGCGCGATAGTACAAAATAATTGAAAAAAAAACAAAATTTTGAAAGATGTGATCTGAAAATTAAAATTTGAATTTTCGTTTTTATTAAATCGTGCCAGGTGAAAAGCTCAAAATAAGCTTTCGTCTTATAAACAATGTAAAAATGATTATCTTTTTATCACTCGGCATATTGATAATAAAACCAAATAAACAAATTTAGATATGTTACAGTGCAAATCTTGTAATCCATCATGGTGGTAATTTTTTAAAACCTCAGTAGTTTCAGTATTGATACTGTACACAGATTTCATTCTCTCTACCATCATAAATTTAAATATTAATATTTATTTATTTCATCTTAATATCGAATTTCACATCTCTCTGCATTTACTTTGAACAAATATTTGCTTTATTGCATTTAAAAAAAAAGAAATTAGTATTTTGTTTTTGTAACGAAACCAAGCCCGCATAAAAAGTCAGAAGTCACATTATGGGATTGTGTTGTTTGCAAATTTTTTTGTTCTGTTTACCTTTTACTGATGATTTTGTGATTTGTTTTTTATTTTTTTTCGATTTACATATTTTTTCGGTTTGTTAGCTACCATTACACATGCGAATGGAAGCTGTGCTGCCAGCTTAAAAAATAACCGATTAACAATTAGCATATTATACGTAGATACCTTCATACATACATTTGTAATGTGCGAACGATTTTAATATATAAGAAATAGACCCCATAACGTTTGGAATGTTCGGCGTACGTACCGCATAAAGATAACCTCAAATGGGAATCTATATTATTTTTTTTTTTTTATCGCGTAGAGCTGGAGCGGAAATGCTAGTTTTAATGATTTATTCAGAAACTCTATAATGTTTGAATTTCACGTTTCGAACACAATTAACATAAAATTAATTCCTCATTCTAATGTTTTTTAGTTTCATAATTGATTTTGCAATGTACGTGTAAATACTATCCGAGCGTGCAGTCGGGCAAAAATGATAAAAAATATCAACATGTTTTTTTTATCACATTTTGCCATAATACGCACTTTTGATTCTAAACGTCAAAATGGTTATACATTTTGTTTCAATTTTTTGTGTTACTATTTCATATAGTTCGGAAAATTTGTTTTATTTGTTATATTTACCTATTAAATAGAAAACAAATTTTAAAGAAATTGTTTTGAATGTATCACGAATTGTTAATTATTTCACGCATACGCACTACGCACTCGATTCTAGTTATCATTAAAATTTATCAAGGCTCTGTGTGGTATAATATTAATAAATAATTTAGTTAATAATTTGTCACACACATTTATTTGATAACAATATTACAATATTACTGAATTGGTTAAGATGACGAAGGTCAATACATAAATGCTATGTGTAAAATAAATTAATCATGCGTCTTGTTTTCTTATTATTCCTCGAAGTCGCACCTTAACCGCTTATAAAATTCTTTCAAATTTGTAATACATGGTTACGATGTGTGCGTCTTATTTTAAATTTTTAAATGATAGCAAATTTTGAACTACCAAAATATCGTGGAAAGCCCCTAGCATTTGGTATTATATTTTTCTTTTGACAACTAGTTACGCAGTATCTTGACGTAGAGAACCATTTTATAGATTTTTTGTTCGATTCGATTGTTCACTCGGGTTTGACATAAAGTACAACAAAGTGAAGTTAGGATCATAAAGATATCATGATCATAAAAATATGCCTAATTTTTATAACGTTTTACATTTTCATGCAAATGTGACATTCTTGATTATTCTGGGTGATAGCTAGAAATTTGTTTACATCGATTGGAGGTGTTCTTCTACGTTTTTTATCCGGATACTTTTATCCTCATAACTTCACTCAAACAAAATGTCCGGGTGTTTTCCTGTGAGATAACAATATCCAGTTTCAATTGAGATCGTACAAAGAATCTAAATTTAAGAACCATTTTCGTTTATCCCGGGAAACTCTTATAGGAACTGGAGATCATTCCTACAATAAACGACGAAAATAAACATAAACATGTATACGTGGTGTTTGAAAAATTAAGAAAATTATTGAAAATCTTGTGATATAATTTGATATGCAATTATATCACAAAATGTCCAATTTTCAAATGTGTTGTCAAAAATTATCGGATCAAGATCGATTAAAATCGAAGACATATTAGAGTAAATATTATCCCAATCTTTTGGTTGCGTTCAGTAATTTATTTTTAATATTCGGATATTTTTTAACCTCGTGTCCAAGAGAGAACATTAGGTATGTGTGCAAGAGAAAATCAACATTTAGGTCATTCAGAGTGCCCTCAAATTCAGACCACTGTGTAATATTCTAAGTGAACATTTGAAATGGAGATTAAAATAGGATACTTCCATCAACTGCGTTTGCATTTTTTTTTATATTATAGTTTATTGTAGCATCTGAATACAGAAATACTACCTTCACTAATTGTACTCAATTTGTAGAACTTGAGTTTATTATGTTTAACAGTTGGATCGTATTTGGGTAATAAAAGCTGCGTTCCATTGATCTTCATTAAAATTCAAAACAACGTTTACGTCAGCATCTCAATGTCATCCTCAAAACCAAAGAAGAACAAAATTAAAGAAGGTCATCCAAAAATTCAAGGGGCTATTTTTTGCTGCTTCTATATTAACTTTTACTACGATATTGAAGATAAGATTTTGAATTATAATTCATTCAGATTATTTAGTTCAAAAGCTTGAAAGCGTAATAAAAAGAAGTAAAAGAAAAAAAATTAGCTCAATAGGTTCAGTTTCTTCAAAGTGTGTAATGCCTTTCATAAATGAGAACTCAAGACACACTACAATTTTTTTGTCTTCTCGTTTAGTTATAAACAGCAATCGAGTAGGCATTGACAAAAATTTGACATTATTATTGACATTTAATTGACTTTTAAATTGTCAGAATAGAAACTATTGACAGAACAGAAAAAAATTGTTCCTGCCAACCAAATATTTCAATGACAACCAGAAAACTCAAAGGAAACTAGATTTGCTTGGTAAACTATTACTGTCTGGAATCTCCATTTTTGATACGGCGTTGTGAGTACTAAAATGCATCGAAATGAGAAAGAATATCTCATTTCGAAACTGACTTCAAATTTAGTTTGAAACTATGGTTAAACATGACACACTAGTCCGAAATCATGATTTCGAGTTAATCATAATTACGAACCTAACAGTGTGTCTATGACATAAGCCTCATACAAACGAACATTCACTTTTAGTGGCAAAATATTAAAGAGAAATTATTCCGAGGAGCTCTTTGTCATTTCTTGCTTTTTCGGCACATATGCCAATTTCATCCGTTTGGAGATAACTCAATTAAATAAAAAGCTATAACCCAGTAAAAAAAGGCGTAATTAAGAATAGGTAAAATAATAATTGTAAATAGTGGCTATTTTTCGAACAATCTTCATTTCAATTACGGCACTCGTAGTATCAAGGCTTGATTATTCAAATCATGAAGTGCAAAAGGAAATAATTCGTGTAGGTACAGTTGAGTTAAAATAGTAAAACGCAAAATGGCATTAGTCCATAACCCCGATTTTTTTTAACGTTCAATTTAGCAAAAGGTTTTTAATGTCTTTAATTTACTCTCTTTAACGTCTTTAATTTAGAAAATGTCAAAAATTAAATGTTGTCAAAAAGCATTCTTCTCTGGAACTGAGAATTTATTTTATAATATTACATTTTACATAAAAATTAAGCATAATTTATAAATTCTAGTAGAAAGTGCAAGCTCATGAGTATTTTTTCAAAAAACTATATAGTAAACATAAAATTGCTCTGCTGAAAGTCTGCAACAAAAGTTCTTGCATTTTGTTTTTTGGCCTCAGATATAAACCCTACGAATTAATTCTTCGTACGCTTTAAAAAATTAATTTGGTAATTGTTCTTTGAACTAAATAAAGTCGTATAGTCTGCTGTAAATTAAAAAGGACAACAAATGAAACCAAAATATGTGTTAATCCATTTTATTAAAACCGATTGTAATCTAAAAAATTATAAAAGTTACAATTACAATTTTTTACGAACAAATGCATCGTGCGATTAATTTAATTATTATTTAAAACAAACGAAATTATTCTTAATAAAGTGTCGGCTCTTCTTTAGACCCTATAACTGCCTTTAATCTATTATTCATAGACACAACCAACTTTTGTGTGAATTCGGGCGGTATTCGGGCCCATTCAATCCTTATTGCATCTTCAATGTCTCGTTGGTAATAGGGTGTTTATGAATTTGTCTCTCTAGATAATCCCACAGATGTTCAATAGGATTAAGATCAGGACTTTGGCGTAATTGCTTGGACAGATTATACAGCAACCATTCTATAACAACTATAGCACTGTGTGGTTGCGGCCGTTATCTTGCTGGAAGATCCAATTTTGCGGCAATTCCAATTTCTCCACAAATGCTTGTAAATTGGCTTTTAAAATGTGCAGGTACTACCATTTGTCCATATTTCCATCAATAAATATCAAATTGCCGACACCATTCCACACCATATACCCTAAACAAGTACGTTGCCACCACCGTGTTTAACCGTATATCGAAGATTTGCGCATTCCATGGCAGTTCTTTTTTTACGCCAAACTTTTGCCGGCACATCGTGTTTCTTCTTATTTACATCACTGATAAGTGGTTTTCTTCTGGATGTTCTAGGGAAAAATCCATGCCGGTTTAAAGTTTTTTGTTTTTTTCTTTATAGTTCGCGCTACCATTCTTTCTTCCTTCTCACTACGGACACGTGGGCGGCCAGTTCTTTTTAAATATTTACCACACCCTGTATTTTTAAAAATTTGCACAGTGTACTGAATAGTAGATTTTGATTTTTTCGTAGTTTTGCAGTATCAGATAGCGTTTGACCCTCTAAATCCTTGTGTTTTACAACTTCGCGGAAATAAGCGCTGCTTTCTTTTCGTGAAGATATTACGAGAAGTAAAACTCAATTAATTAATCAATCTAATAGTTTTGATGACAAAGGAGATACTGAACTAAATTATCATACAACCATTGGGAAAAAACAAACGTTGCACCAATTTTAAATAGCCGCTACAATAACTGTAAGATGAATTTGTTCGTAAACAATTGCATACAAATTGTAATTTTTATTGTTTTTTAGATTAAAACCGGTTTTAACAAAATGGATTAATATATATTTTTGTTTCATTTATATTGTCTTTTTTAATTTACAGCACACTACGATTTCATTTAGTTCAAAGGACAATTAGCAAATTCATTTGTTAAAGCGTACGAAGAATTAATTCGTAGAGTGGATATGTATTATAGATTAAAAGCAGCACGAATGACATCCTTTTCAAATCCGATAATCCACAAAGTGTAACCTCACACAAACTATCAATATTTATTTGTTGCTTTACTTAAATAGAGCAGACCGCAGACATCAACATTTTTCGATACACTTGATAAAACTTTTCTATTACGTAATGATGTGCAAAATTCTAAAATAGCCATCATTTGTGTATTTCAAAAATAGAGATTTACCACCATGTTACAATTATATAATAAATAGATGAATATACTTGTGATTTGCTCAACTCCCAAAGATTGCGCCCACAGCGAATCCTACTGTGAATTATTGGGAAGTTTGCCTATAGTGCACTGAATACTCTAGCACCTACCCTGCGAACACGGTAAGCAGAATAAAAACCCAAACTCTCGCACAGTAGTTTTCTATTATCTTGAATAATAATAATTTTTTATAAGATAACAAATTTTCTTGATCACTATTTTCCGGTTAATTTAATTTTTATTATAATTATTGTATATTTCTTAAAAGATCAAAATCTATAAATTACAATATTTTATTTATTCCATACGTATGTACAAGAGCTTGGGAATTTCTGGGAAACGATTACTATTTTTAATGTTCAAACTAAACTACATATAATCTTTAATATGTTAAATGAATTCTTGTATAATGAATTAACAAAACTAATTAATTAAAAACATGACTCATTTAAAACTAAACGAAACCAACAAAAAAAATGTTTCTTAACATTAAGAAAGATCTAAGACATTTTGGTAAGTCAATTCACGTAGAAAAAAAAATAAAACGAGCTTCAAGTAAAAAAGCCACAAAATTTTAAAATTTCTTTATGTTAATTTTTAATGCCTTGTTAAATAAAACGGAATATTCTTTTGTGTTGTTGCTGGCGGTTGTATTATTGTTATTACACAAAAATTATGTTTTTTGACGTGTGTAACCCAGTCGGCACCGCTAGGCCGGATATATATTTGAGCTATCAGATATGAAGCACGGTCCGATAAGGGTTAACAAGAGCATATGCAAATTTCGTTTGGTTGTCAGAAATTTTTATGACATCACCATCGTAAGCAGCAAAAAATATATTTCGAGTGCACAATCCACCTTCGAAAGGGGAATGCAATCTACTATTGTTCATTTTATTTCGGGATTATTTTATTTATTTATCATAATTTTTTAACAAGAAAATTTATAAAAAAAATATTTGGCGGAATTCTTTCTTGCAAAAGTATATACATATATATTGTATATGTAATATACAGATTTTTTAAAGGTTTGAAAGTAAGATATAACAATTATGTGGATATAAATCATCAAAAAAGCAAAAATATACGTGATATTTCTTTTTAAAAATCTTAACTTTTCTTTTTCATATAAATAAATTAAAAATTGGATAAAAAATTACTGAATAAATAATAATAAGGATTTCAAAGCAAAATGTTAATTTGTACTGATAGCACTTAACATCTTACAGCTTTACAAGAAAATATATTGTTACTTCTTATATACACCATTAAGACGAGTGTGAAAATGTTCATCTTTGTTTTTGAGACAGGCACACATTTTTTTTTTATTACATTCTACATACATGCAGAAATTTAATAAGTTTGATGGTCATTTTTGATTTAAAACATTTTGGTGTGGAAATATGAATAAAAAACAACAACAAATATTTAAAGGACAGCGGTTTTTGAAGTCACCATCATATACGTAATCTTGATTAACAATAAACATTAAATCGGATTTCATTGATAGGTATCTCAAAATCTTGTACAGCCACGGATACTTAAAAATTTTTGGACGTGATTAAATTGTGACCACAGTTTGTATTATGTTTATAACCCTTTATCAAGGTGGAAAAAACACTAGTTAAAATTTAATATTTTAAAATATTTTGCTTAGGTTGCTAAAGGACGAATATAAATTACTTGAAAGGTCAAAATATTAACCAACAAATAATTCAAAATATCAACAAATATAACAAATCTGCATACATTTATTATGGTATTTAGAAACAAGACTAGTGTATTGACGTAGAAACCAATTTTATATTTTTAAAATATTTTAATAATGTAATAAATGTACAACGCAGCGCCATCTATAATAAATAGTGTTTCTTTTAATAATTAGGAATTAATAATAATAGCAATGTTCGCTATATTGTTTAATTTAAAATTAATGAAAAACATGATTAATTAAATTAACTTTTTATTAAGATCGAGAGACCTTTTGAATCCTGACTCTAGGAAAATCACAATATCAAATATGTGACTTACAGAGCTCTCACAATAGAAAAAAATTTTGCCTTAACCTTTTGTCTTAATCTTTTACCTTAAGAGTATCTCTCACAATGAAACCAACTTCGTTTTACAATATTTATCTTCATACTAATGATATTTTTGAAATTGTATTTTGCATTATTAATTATAATTTTAAGATATATTAAACCGATAAATTAGTTCTTATTTGCTTATTAACATGTTTTGTCTGGAAAATGACAACAAAAACCCTGATTTTAAAATTTAGCTAACTTCATTAGTCTTTTCTTAAGGCAAAAGTTTAGAGTTTGCTAACTTTTTCCTTAAGCTAAAAACGAAACATTTTTTGTTTTCTCAAGTTTTATTTTTAAACAAACTTGTAAGGCAAAAGGAAAAGTTTTTCTATTGTGAGAGCTCTGTTACTTCAGTAAATCTACGTCGTATAATTCAAGCACTCTTATTTGGTTAAAAATGATTTCTGGTAAACCGGTTACTCAGGAGCACCATGTGTAATTCGACTCATCAATTGTAAAAACTAAGGTTTTAATATATTTATTAGAAGTCAATCATTATATTTGTAACACTTTGCAGCTGTTTTATTTCAATGTGGGCCCTAAACTGTACGTCCCTTCTTCGAGGTAAAGCTGCATGTTTTTATTAGTGCAGTACAAACACGTTCTACGGACATATTAATAGCCTATTCCATTTTTCTAACTTCGAGTTCGACGGTTGTCTAGCACCATTTGGTGAACTTGAGCGATGTTAACGTCAGCGGTTGCAGTTGTTGGACGTCCCGAACGTTCATCATCGCCCCAGTTCGTACGGCCATGTTTAAATTCAGCCGTCCAACAGCGTCCAACTTGTCTTTGATACGCCTATTGTCTTTCAAAAACAAATATGTAATGGCAGCTCGATACTCGATTTTTTCCATTTTCACAGAAACACTCACATCAACTTACTCAAACGATTGTTGTGCACTTTTCAGACCACCCGATGTATACCCATAATTAAACGCATACCGAACTGTTAAGGTTTTTCTCCCGAAGATGCGTGATTAAAATTAGTGAGTCCTCTTTACATCGCATACTCATTTTTCATGAATCTATTTGCTATTTTGGTATACACATCTATTGGAATATTTTTCGATAATATATCAAAAGATGACTCGTCAATAGATTAAGTTAAAGAAAATCAAAGTCATCTGCAAAAATTTGCCTTTTGCAGATTACTCTGACTTTCTTCATCGAAATGTATTGACTTGTCATCTTTTGATATGTTTTCCTGAATCAGCTCTATATCTCAAATAATAATTATGATGAGATCGCTTGTTTAGGGAGTTGTCGTGCTGATTTAGAATTGAGGGTGGTTCTTTCTTCGTCTTACATGTCCTCTAAGTCGGGGTTTTAGCCAAAATGTGGACTACAATTTCTTCAACTACGTAAATTTTTTTCTGCGTGACTAATTTATCTACATAAATAATAAAAAACAATCAGTAATTATGGTATTTAAAACTCCATTTATTGCAATATGATTGTAATCTATTGGAACTCTCAGACACAATCATTATGAAAAAACTTACTAATAAATTAAAACATAACTGACACCAGTCAGTTATAAAGACTTTCATTTTGCGAATTTTAAAATTCCTGATACTACTACTTTGATAATGTCCAAACATTGTCCAACATTTAAAATTAAATTACTATGACTCCTAAATGAGTTAATTTTGATTCAATTACATTTATGTATCACGATAATTTGCAAAATATAGTGTAACACATGAATGGCTCTAAAAAAAACTGTAGTTTGATGACATCATTACATTTCATACGTAAATATGGTTAATAATTATTGAAATTTATAAAATCTTTGAGCTTATATAAAATTTCTCTATAAATAACAATAATTTTATATTCTAAACCTGGAACTTCAGGATCCAGACAGATAAAATATATCTTTGGATTTTCTTCAGTGAAATATTACCGTTGTTCCCAATATGAAAGTGTAGCAATTACAAGGTGCGGCATCTTTTGATTCGTTTTTGAACAAACGGTTATTTCGCCGCTCATAGCTCTAATGTCATCTGTCGAGTGACAGAAACTCTGTATTATATTCCTGGTTAACGAAATGAGTCAATACACGGTTGTTTTGACTTCGAAGAATGGACCTATTCTTGGTTGGAAGAAGATGAGCATTTTTGCCATAAAATCAACTTTTCCGACGAAGGTCATTTTCACCTCGGAAATCAATTGCCCTATTTGGGGCACAGAAAATCCACGCGTGATAATTGAGAAGCAAATATACCCAAAACAAGTGACAGTTTGGTGTTGAATATGGTCGAATGACATCGATCCTATGATGTCATTTTTATACTAAAATGAGCAAGAAACCGCACTAACAGTCACTGGCGGCCGATGTCTTGCCATGTTAACTGACTTTTTATTCCCTACGATTGAAGAGGAAGACTTGTTTGATATTTAGTTTTAACAGGACCTGTTTGTTTCAGTTTGATTTAATATAGAATTTGTGTGTATGCCTCGATTGCGAATCAGGTTTTTACGATCCATGTAAAAAAAATTTAAATTTGAATGCAAATAATTGGAGTCATTTAGCTCGGAACCTTTAGTAAATTTGCAAAACAAAAATAGTGTATCCGACTAAGTTTGAATACAAAGCGCGTGTTGTTTTTTAGGTGTGTGTGTGTGTGTGAACAAAAGTATATACTGATACGCTGAATGTTTGAAACAATGTAAAAGAGAATGTGTAACCTGTAAATAGAAAAGGCAACCTCAAAGTAAATTTTAATGTCAATTTCAATTTTAACTTTAACCCTAATGTGAGTGACGTGGGTACCCGGGTACCTTTTGTCCTTTTAGGCGTCTATTTTTGTATGTTTTTCTCCCACTAAAAACTTTAAATTTTATGAGAACTTCTAGTTCAATTGTTATAGATTATGATCATACTTAAAAATGAGAAATGTTACATCTTGGAGGAACGGGGAAATAATAAATTAATCACTCAAATTAAAATATTTTTTCTTCACTCACATAAGGGTTAAAATAAAATGTTTGTTATAACTGTAATAAGTCAAATTTCTTGAAATAAGTTATATAAAAGTATGTAATTTAATTCAAAAATAAATTTATTAAAAAAAATTCAAAGAAATGTAAAAGTAACACATTTTAAAAAAGTTAATGACTGATGAATTTGATTCAGTCAGAACTGTTGCTTTGTTTGACAAGAGAGGTGTAGTACGTTGTGTCTTTGGAAAATATATACCATCCGCAAATTCTAAATCTGGTTTCTGAAGATGGAAATTCCCCTCGATTTATTTGGGCTCCACAATTATTTATTCTCTATCTGTAAACACAATTGTTCATGCCAATTTATGCAAGACGCTATTTGTGCAACTATTCAGCCTCTCAAAATTATTGAAACTGTAACTACGCTACCAAGCAGTTGAATGTGGTCAATCACATTTTAAAGGAACAATTTGAGGCGGTGATTCATGTAGAAATTTGGTCTCACAGACATAAATAATAATCGCTCTGATTGATTAATATGTTTTTGTCCAACGCGATATAAACGAAATGCACACTTAAGCAATTCATGTATACAATTTTGTCGTATGGCCGACATTCAACCAATCAGAGCAATTATTATTTATCTCTGTCAGACAAAATTTATACATGAATCACGTTTACTCGTTAACCTGTCACTTAGCCCTTTCGAACGCCTTGTACAATATATTGTACATCGACTTGGAACGCACGTACGAAGCTTAATATAATTTGTTTGCTTCTGAAATCTGTGTAAAATTATTTTTCTTTATATACTCTCGATTGTTTTGGTATTGTGAATTTATGTTGATTTCGATTGAACGAAAAATGATGTTACCCTGAGTATAAAAATGGTACTCCAACTGCTATCAAAATGTTCGATTGAAAGAAAAATACCACAAGGGTGATATTTTGCTACACCCAGGGAACTTTCTTCTACTCCAGATTTTTTGATCCAGTTTAGTTGTTGTCATACGCCATTTTTTCTATACTTGTCAAAGCAAAATATTTTCAAGCAATTTTAACTCGTTATTCATCGTTAAGATGAAAAAGGTATGTATATTGTTTTGACATTTAAAAGCGGTGTAGTTCATTTCTGTTCCGTTGATACAAGTGAGGGTATAAAATGAGGATACTATTTTTAGAGTAGGAAAATATCAATCGAAATCAACATTAGTAAAATATGTAAAAATTTGTTTGATGACAGTTCTCGTCTTGTAAATTTGTGCTTTTTCTTTTTGGTAAGTTAAGTGATTACTATTTAGCCATTATTTCTATAAATAAATTGTAAAAAATCGTGATTTGGGTTATTGATTTTTAATTTAGATATAGAAATTTTATTTATTTAACAAATTTTATGAGATTTTAAGTTTAAAACAAATCGTTTAACAACGTTAAAATACTTTTACAATATATTGTACGCAGAGTTTCAAATGAGGTGTACAATATATTTTACATAAATATTGCTTTATAATTATCATAAATTTGGCTGCTAAAGCAATGGCACGAAAAGGCCTTTACGACTACATTCAACCCGACGGACGAGACCAACAGGATATAAACCTCAGTATGAAGAAATACTAGAAATGAAAATATGCAATGTAGATGACGATGATGAAGTTATTTCTACCAGTGAAGCTTGTGTTATTGCTACCGCGGCCATATATCAGAAATCACGTCACTTCCAGAAACAATATTTATCGAAAATGTATACTACACTAAAAATCTGACATTCAATGGCGGCGAAAATATCTGAGCCCTCGAGCGAGGGCTCTATCTATTGAGCCTCCTCAAGATAGAAAGGATATTTCAACCACATTAAATCATTTTTGAAGTAAAACTTCTTTACGCACGCTTGACTTGGAGAGTAAGCTGGTGAATGCGTGACGAGAGCGTTACGAAAAGTATAATCGGGCAAGGCCTAGGAAAGTCAAATGAACATTTACCATTGCCATGAATAATAACAAAACAATAAACGCAAAACGAAATCATTTTCCTTTATTATCAGGATGTGCCATGACAATTCATAAATCCCAAGGTGGAACATTCAATGAAGTTGTTTACGAATATCAAAGGATTCATTCTCTACCATTATTACTATATGTTGCTCTATCACGAGTTACCAGTATTGAAGCACTGTACATAGTGCCAAAAGACAATGATTATAGATTTTATCATGGTCCAAAAAATGATACATCAATCATATCTTTACAAGATGAATTTCGCCAATTATCGTTGAATACATTGTCAACAATAGAAAGAACGATTCTTGATTTCATGAATGACAGAAAACAGTTTTTTATGGTTACTTTCAATTGCCAAAGTCTCAGAAAACACGTTTCGGACTTGAGCGATCCCGTAATTGATTCAAACAATATTTTGTTTCTATCAGAAACCTGGTCAAATGACGATGAAAACGTTGACATCCCGAATTTTGATTGTATTGCAAAATTTAAGCGTAAAAATGTTAGATCAGCAAGAGTGGCAATTTGTCAAAAATCAAATGATGTCTCGAAAATAGTAACTTCAAAAATGGACATTTCATTACGACATATTCGTGAAATCGATATTAGGCTCTGAAGAATTAGGAGAAAACTATCATGCATTGCCACTAATTTTAGCAGGAGATTTCAATGTTAATTTTGCGTCCGAAGATGGACAACTCTCGCTAAACTTTTTAGGCAATTCTCAGGTACATATTTTATACCATTTTAAAGGTTATTTTATTCCGTTTTTATTTCATTTAATAAAAACAGAATATTTGTTGTCCAATTAATTTGGGTATATACCACGAAAAAATAATAAATTAGTCTATTATCAATTTTACAATTTATTTGATAAAAATTCAACAAATTCATTTATTAATTACCATTTTCCATAGAGTCTACCATATTTTCTGTCAAACTATTTCAAATATTATGTTTTGAAAAAAATTCAGATAGAAAAATAACAATCTGTGAATGGTCAGAGAAAATAAAAAAACGAAAAAAAATTTATCGGATTGATCCGATAAAATAAAAAAAACGGAAAAGCCTTTCTTTTTATCTCTCTGACCTCTCCGATATAATTAAAAAAAACAGGCCAGATGGCTGTTATTCACGAAGATGGAAATTTTATATTTTTGAAATATTTTCATAGATTTATTTTTATTTACAATGGTTTTTTAACGTCCCTTCAGCTAGCAGAACCCATACAACAGAACATTACAAGATAGTATGGCTAATTGTAGGCTAATTAAATGTTCTATTAAAAAATGTTGGGCCCTTCCAACTAAAACGCGGGTTCTGCTAGCTTTAGAAAACGTTAGCAGAACCCATATCAAAAAATGATTTAAAAACAATTGGCAAATTAAAGGTTAATTTTAGGCCAATTAAATGCCCTATTTAATTTTTTTTATTCTTAGACATTAGAACGCAAAACAAGATCAACTGACATTCAAATAATTTTAGGCTCATTATGGCGCAATCAAATGCCCCATCAAAAAATTGTAGGCTCCACCCGTTTTTGACCAAACTTCAGGTCTATGACAAATAATTGAATGTCAATTGATTTTTGAGCTTAAGTTTGGTCAATAACGAGTGGAGCCTGAAATTTTTAATGGGGCATTTGATTAGGCCATAATGAGCCTAAAATTATTTGTATGTCAATTGATCTTGTTTTGCGTTCTAATTTCGTTTTTGGGCCGATTTTCGATTTGGATGCATTTTCTAGATCGAGTATTTTTTGATATTAGTTTAGCTAGCAGAACCAGCGTTTTAGCTGGAAGGGATGGGCCCAATTTTTTTTAATAGAGCATTTAATTAGCCTAGGGTATTATTAGAATATAATTATCCATACTATCCTGTAATGTTCTGCTGTATAGGTTCTGCTACTTAGCCTAAAGGACGTACGTGGTTTTTTATTGTGATTATTCCGTATATTATATACTAATGTGCCTTATGCCTCAACCAGTCAGAAATAAGAACTTAACAAAAAAAATACGAATTTTACCGAACCCAATTGTTTTTCTTTTTTTGGCATTCCAACCAGCCAAAAACAAATAATTTTAAGTGACAGCTGTTTGTTTACAAACAGCTGTTTTTAATTGTGAAATGTCTTTTAGAGAAATTTCATACTTGTTCATGTTGTTATATATTTTTATATATATGTTTCATATTTGAAAATGTACACATACACGAGATGCTTTTACATCACAATGGAAAAAGAAAATAAACTAAACAAAATTAAAATTTTATAGTAGTAAAATAGCGTTTACACTATGACTATAATATCATACAATTAACAAATTAATTTTTAACAAAATTCACTAAAACACCATTTTTACTTTATCACATATTAATAAAACTAATCACATAATATGAAAATATATTAAAATAATTTTATTTAATAAATAAAATAGTAAACAAAAAAAATGTACACAAAAAAAATATGGCTTCCACCCGCATCAAAAATTTATCTTCTTTTGCTGTGTATAAAACATAACAACAAATCATATTTTTAAGTTTTTCTTATTCTCGGGCGAGAAATAGCGCGCACTATTTTTATATTAAAGTTAGAAACAGAACAAGAGCGACGACGACGAGAGTCGACGAATAAATAAAAAATATCGCCGCGATATCGCTGTAGCTAACAGAACAAAAGCGTCAGCGTATGGCGATAAAAAACAACCACAAACGGCATAACCTTCTGTGTTTTGACACATGGCATAGTGGCGTTAGCCTACTAAATTGAAAAAAATGTTTAATAATATGACGGTTAAATGATACCAAATTATATATATGTATATCAAAAAAACAGTTGGCAACATTGTTTCGTCGGCGACAAAAATAGAAATAGACTCTAAATTTATTTCAACGAAAAAATCGTCGTCGCCTGCGTCGATTGTTGTGTTTGTAGTGCATGTTTTCGGTGTTTTGTAATATGACAGGCGATTTCCTTCGCTCTTGTTCTGTTTTGAGCTTAGGTGACAGCTAAAATTTAACGAGCGGTTTCTTACATGAAAATTAAGTTTGACTGGGTAATAACATTGAAAAGCCATTTATCGCATTGTTATTTTTTATTAAGTTAAGTTTTTATTTCTGACTGGTTCCGCTTTTAGTCGATCTATATATAGTCAAGTTTCTTTTGTTTGACGTCGAATTTAATTAATAAAATTGTGATATTGCGGACATTACATTACAAATTTAAAACTAAAATTATTGACTTACTTGGTAGCAGTGAATAATGTTTAATCACTACTGGTGATTAAACATTTCAATATCATTGAAAAAGCACCAGAATAACCAGGATTTTTATAAGAAGTCGTGAACAAATAGATTTTATAATGTATTAAATAACATTGGGCGCTTTCAGGATACCCAACATTTGGGAAGGAACATGTTGAGTATAATCGCGGCCAACGCTATTAAAATGTTTAGTACTATGAAATTTTTAAATCAATTTGGCGATGATTTTACTAATCATCATAGGGGATCTGAAAGCGCCTATTGATTGAAGCTTACGTTTAGGCAAGGCAATTTCTTTTGTTTTGATTCGTTCGGCCAAAATACATTTCGGTTGCTTTGACATATACGTATATTTCTGTTGTTTTCGTTCTGCGTGCGATCCTTCTGTATTGGAGTAAAGAAAGTTATTTAAAAAGAATAATGCCGCGATAGCAGCCTAGTTTATTATACCATTGAAAATTATCCAAAAATGAAAAATTATTTCGAAGTACTTCCGCCCGCCTAGCAAACGTCGATATACTGTATTTCACGATGTCAAATCCTTGTTTGTTTAAAAAGACAGACATTACAAAAATAACTTGCAACTAAATGGAGTATTTTATAATCCATTACAATTTCTTAATAACCAATTTTGTGGTTGGAAATATCTATATAATCTACAAACTAGAACGTTACATCATAATTAAAAAAATTTATATCTTATTGAATGATGTTTGCTTCTTATGTTGTTCATAACTTTTATTCTATTGTGTATATAAAGATTGCGTATAAATGGCGAATGATAATTCTTACATTTTTTATATATTTTTTTTTCATTTTGACTCTTTCTTTTATATACTTTGCATAAAACAAGCATCTCTTGTAAATATATACTCATTTATATTTTGTTTGTTTTTTAAGGTATATTGATGGTATATAAATGTTATTGATGTACGACCATTCATTTCTTTCTCGGCCATCATTGTTTCTTGTGTGCGTTCTTATTTTCATATCATGATGATGAATCTATGATCTCTAATTATAATGTTTGGTTATAGAACTGAAAAAAACTATAATACGTATACATTTGTCATGTACGTCTACATAATATTACAATTATATATGTATCTATATATAAAAAAAGGCGTTGATTACAATTTAATTGTTATTTGGATGAAGACAATTTTCTTGGTCGAAAGAATTAAAAAAGTAAATTCATGTATTCATCAAAATCATCCATCATAAAAATATATATGAATGTAGTAAAACAAACGAAACGAAAAAAAAATGTTTTTGTAAGCGTCTTGAAAACACAAAAAATTATAAATAACCAACTCGCGTCTCTCCATCATCAAATTGTCATCGAAGTGTGACGAATAACGTAAATTTTAAATATTTTTTTCGTCGTTTTTTTATTTTTGAGATTTTTTGTTTTTTTTTTGTTTTTTTTTTCTTTTTGGGAGGAGCACCGCGCGCAATCGCGGAATTTTAACTTCTTTTCCGCACACTGTGTATTACATATAAAACGATGTATAATAAATATTGTCTTCAAGATTGTACTCTGTTGCGAGATATATAATAGAGTGTTTTTTTTTTGCTTCTATATACACACCAGTATTATGTAAGTAAGTATATTATATACTCTCTTACTATAAATATAATGATGATGATTAAGATGATGATTATTAAAATAATGATGTTTTGTGTTGTGGATGATGATGATGATGATGGACGTGGATTGGTTAAAATTATATCTTCCCCTCATTTGGTTGGCTGAGCTTATTACAATTATAATTTTTTTTATTTTATTATATCTTAGTTTTATTCTTATGTGAATTTGAATCCAGAATATGATTATTAACTACTTCTTAGAGTTTGCTTCTTTGTCTTATAAAAAAATTCAATTTAATTTTTTTTTATGTTTTAATATATTAATACGAAGAATATTTAATGTGTAATTTCAACTTCTTGAATTTTTTCTTACTCTTATATAAAAAAAACATTATAATAATCGCAAAGTAATAATAGTAATAAGAATATAAAATCGAGTAGATTGAAATGAGATTTAAAAAATCTTACACCAAGTGCAAATGCATCTCATGGATAATGATTAAGTTTCAAGGTTTCGAAGATCCCAAAGATTTAGAAAAGCTTTATTGATACAAAATTATTGATTTTTTATGTAGCGTTAGATTTAATAAATGTATGCGTGTGTTTGTGTATTTGATAAAATCTATATATCATAATAATGGTTGATTAAGTTTTTATCGTATTTTTACGCATGCCGTGTCATCTTCTGTTATTTGACAAAATGTTAATCTGATTGAAATACAGTTTGTTGAAAAAGAAAAGCTTAGGATATGTGTATCAAAGTTTATTAGTTAGTTTCTGTTAGTTTCAGTAAACCAATAAAACAAAATCTTAAAAAGTCACAGAAAAATTTCGTTAAAATAACGAAATCGATTCGATATTGCAAAAAAACGTTAAATAAATAGACACTCGTAATATTTGTTAAAACGCGAATTAATCGGACCCGATTCTCGATGTGTGTGTGTGTGACCATCCGCAGTCTAATCTTTATCTAAACCAATATCGTGTCAAATACTATTCAATGTCATAAAATTAAATTTGCACTGTAATGCTCGACACCAATCATCGGGATTACTCGAAAAATACTGTGCCAGAAGCATAAGCCGAAATAGATTAAATTTATGCAAGTTTAAAATGCTATACGATTATAATTAAATAATAATTTAGTTAGTCCGATAGCAAATTTAAGAACAAATATTTTTTCAAAATTATTTACCACCCCACACCCCACCCCCTTTTAAAACCATTATTAATTAAATTTAGAAAAAACGTAACCTATAACCAATAAACGCACTAAGCCAAAATCTTGAAATATTTATGACTTTTATGTAAGTATGTTTTTATAATAAATTATCAAATGTTATTATTATTATTATTATTATTTTAGATTCTTTCTTTGCCTTATTTTGAATTAAACAAACAAAATTTGTCAATTGATAATAGACTTTAATCCAACACATGTGTATAAAAAACCGACAATTCATTGTCATCGTTTTGACATTCTAAAATTTGAATGGTCAACCGCTAGACTTCCAAGTTTTAGTTTATTGGGTACCGACTAAGTGTCACTATATTTTATATAAAATTTATACCAGAAAACCTTTTTTTTTTAATTCAAATCTATATTCAAACCTATCAAATCTATAGCTTCCCGTTCTCCAGCTAAAGTAGAATTTGGTAAACATCGCCACAACAGCCTGGTTCCGTCAGTATTATCTTGTTCACGAGTGAGAGGATATTTCTCTAAGTTTTTTTTAAATTTTGTGCAGTAATCGCTTGCTAAGATTTCATCTGCTGATTTCTTTTCACCTGAAATATCTAACTTTCGAATACCGAAAATAAACACTGCTCAGTTACTTTTAGATCGTTATTGGCATTCCTTCACTTACACAAACTACTAATATAAAGCAGAATCGAGTTACTCCAGTTTAGCTTTATGCGTTGTTTTCTTAGTTTTGGCGAATTTTCCATTTTAGAAGCGAACTATAACAATTATTGTTTATTACTTTTTATGTCGTATAAAATTGAACTGCCAATATTATAAAAACTCATCAATGCCTCTCGATATTCACTTATCTTCAATCTTCAATTCAAGTAGAATAATGCATAAAAGAGAAAAAAGTAAAGGAAAGCATATTTTCTGTGAATCTCCGAATAATAAAAAAAATAATTCCCCTTGTGAAAGAGAAAAAAGCAAAAAACTGAATGTTCCGGTTAATTGGATGTCGGATACTCGGGCTTTTACTGTATACTAAATAAAGTTTAGATTCTGTAAACTTTTAAAATTGATAAAAAATGTCAAATATTCATCAAAAAACAATTAGAATCGACTATGCGCATAGTCGCTTCTAATTGTTTTTTGATGAATATTTGGCAGTTTTATCAATCATATGATTTTCTTATACGGATAATAATCATAATCCAAAATAAATACACCTAAACGTTTTCATCTTTGAAAAATAAATGTTCAGCCAAACTTGAACCTGCGGCATAACCATTTATAGATATTATTTAGTAATACTAAGAACTCAAAATAAATGACTTTTGTGAAGTAAAATTTCCAGAAAAGTGTACTGTTAAGATAACATCATGTTGTTTGACGATAATATAGTTATTTTTGGGAAAAAGGTATTGATAATTCACCAATATTTCTCAGTTTAGTCTTGTAAGAACCAGTAAGCTGCTCTTGGATTAACGCGCGAACCTTTCTCAAGACAACACACTTCTACAAACAAATTGTAGAGCACGCAGCAGTCTACAGTATATTCAAATGTTTATTTTAAACTGAAGCGATCAGGTCTTCAGAGTACCCGAAATAACCAACAAAGTCAGACTGCTATGAATTATCAAGTAATTTTAAATGATTGTGCTAATTTATTACATATAGTCAAAAAAGCATTCGATCAGTCTGAAATTTTAATTGTTTATGATTATTAGAAAAACAACTGAATTCCAAATAAAAAAATTATGTGCAGGGCTTTATCACTTAAACATATCTTTTCATCCACATAAACAAAATGTAAATATTTCCAATTAAATTAATAAAAAAAAGTCAATTAATACACACAGTACTAAATTACGTCAAAAAAGTATTCGATCATATTGATCTAGTGTTCTTTGTTCATCTGTTTCAACCTTTTGTTTAATATTAATACTGCTAATAAAAAAATTAAGCAAAACCGAACATTCAGTCTCAGTTTAGTTCTACACGATGGGTCGTGGTTCGGAATTATCAGTTGATTTAAAAAAGTGATAATACAACACTTTGAAGACAAAATGTCTATAAGAAATATTTCAAAAATTTTAAAACAGCCTTATTCTACCGTTCATGATATAATTTCCAAATACAAAAATGATAAAACTGTGGTTAATAAAAAAAAAGTGGCCGGCCAAGAGTGTTTAACATCGAGTTCGAGAGCACTTAGCATATAGGGTTTTTCTTAACTTGGAGTATTATTTTTCGTTCGAGAAGAACGAAAAATAATATGCCAAGTTAAGAAAAACCCTATGCTTAGTGCTCCAAACATCCAAGGTCGAATGGAGGTTGAAATTCAAGAAACTTTTTCCACACAGACCATAAGAAATATTTTACATACAGCGGGTTATAATGGTCGCACGTCTCGGAAACGACCGAAAATTTCACCGGCCAATAGGAAAAAGCGCATCGCTTATGAATAGTTTACCAACACCAGATGAGTTCTGGAACTCGGTTTTGTTTTCAGATGAAAGCAAATATAAGATTTATGGTTCTGATGGTCGAATTAAAGTATGGCTAAAAATAAATGAAACTTATGAACACTGTAATATAAAACAAACAGTTAAGTTTAATGGGGGTGGTGTGATGGTATGGGGTTGTATGGCAGCATCGGGCGTAGGAGACCTTGTTGTTATTGACTTCACAATGGATCGGTACTTAAAAGGTGTTAGTGCTTTGCAACACATTTTATTCAATTTATTTATTACAGGTTTGTCTACTTAGATATCCTCAAAAATAATTTGAAAAATAGCGTGGAGAAGTTGGGAATAGAGCGGAGACATTCATCAAGGACAGTAAGAGAATACTTTTTGTATAACGTAAATACAGTTTTGCCATATCCTCCACAATCTCCAGACCTCAATCATATTGATCATTTGTGGGATGAATTAGAGCGCCGTATTCGCACACAAGAAATTGCAACTAAAGGCAACTAAAAGCCATTATCTTGGCAGAATGGAATAAAATTACTGGCAAGCTTGTCAAATCAATGAGAAGTCGTTTACTGGCGGTTCTTGTGGCAAAAGAGCGGAATACGTATTATCAATTTACCTATGATCGAATACTTTTCTGTCATACAATTAACGTTATTTTTACAATTTCCATTTTTTTTATTAGGTTCAATTTATTGTACAAATCGATACTTGGAATAAACTGACTATATAATAAGGACTATTTTTTTAAAAAGTAACATTTGTTTACATTTATTTTATTTGTACTGAATACAGCAATATTTCCGTCATAGTCAAATGATCGAATACTTTTTTAACTATGTGTATTTATTATAAAGTTATCAGAACCTCTCCAGCAATTCGTTTCTGGCTTTCCGTAAGAAAAAGGAATTATAAAAAATATTTACGTAGCATTTTTGTCAAAATTACAATTTTCTGGTATATGAGAAATCATGTTTGATCTAAATTTTTATAATTTCCGAAATATTTTTTGCCTATCGAAATTGGATAGAAAAATATTCCCAATTTAATTTTGTTTTTGAAAAAATTTACACCAACTGTTTACCATAGTACGCCAGAAAAAAGCTTTGCGACCAAATCGCTAAGTAAATATTTTTCTTAATTCCTTTTTCCTAGAGAGAACCAGAATCGACCTGCAGAAACACATTTCAATATAATATGGAAACTTAAATGCTAATGCTATTATTCTTTTATAGGTTTCACTCTGTCACTGTCATATGATAAGCTAGGCACCTTAACTTAGGCATATTACGTAACCAGGTATAAAAGTACAAAATACGTGAATAATAATAATCCAAGTTTCGCTAGTCTCAAAGATTAATTCAATTGGTTCTGGCTAGAGTACATAAGCTCTTAGCGACCAACTACCTATATAAACAACTGGTTGTTACCGTTAAAATATTTTCATAAATATTATAAGGATTGTAAATTGCGTGTTATTTTGCCGCTTGATTTGACAATATTGATTAATTTACAAATTTATCACTCTAATAAATTTTACAAATTTATCACTCTAACAGTATTTAACAACGGTTTAGTGCAAAATCCTGAGCTCAAATTTGATTCTACCCTTGAAAATGGCGTGCTTAAATATGAACTTATGATAACTTTGCCGGGGTTTTCACAACTTTCTAAACAATTTAAAAATATAATTAATTTATTAAAATTATAAATTGATTTATTGTGTGATTAGCGTATGAATGTAACACAGAATCAATTCGTTTTACAATCAAGTGATTAATTCGTTCCGAATCAATTTCATTAATAAAAGTGGCAGAGTGCCCGTTCCTTTGACCCCATTGTCGAACAACATAAGGGCATCTGCTATAATGACAAAATCAAAATTTTTCTTGTCTTTTTCGGCAGACTCAGTTAAACCAGGAACTTAGCAAGGTGATATTCGGTCGTACAAATAATTGCATTAAAACTACTCGTTCTATTTCATCGTTCCCAAATATCGAGGGGAACAAACTTTTGATTAAACTCGTATAGAAATTAGGATTCGGTACACTACATTCCATTCAGCATCAGTTATCTGTTTCTCATATCTTCCGCAGTTACTTCACTCATTGGTATATCAGTTCCATCGAATCTTGTTGTAGTTGCCTGAATACTATAAGACAAAAATGTTATTCTATAGTTTAAGTCACAAACACCACGCAAGTTTAATCCTTGCACACCTTTGGTAGCCGCTGAATTACCATGCTTATGTCTCGAACCAATGACTGCTTTAGCCCCCGGTAATTGAAGTAAGGGCTTCAGCCACTACAATTCAGGTCCCGACAAAATCGTATCGATCATCAGCTTAAACAAGATATCGGCAAATAATTTGCGGTATACTAAAACTCTTGCTCTACATCTTGAATTTATGTTTGACAATCAAGACCTAAACTTACCGTAAACAAGTTATATCTTAATTCACGTATTCGATGCCGTGTTAGCATCACGGTGAATGAGATATAATATTATTTGTTTTTCATGAAATCTGTACGATCCTTTGCAAAATTATAGTAACCGCTTGGCATCGATACTGATAAATACGAAAATATCCTTCAATAACCGTGTTTGCGAAGCTTGTATCCTTCATCGTCATCGAGACTGGCCTCGAGAGTTGACTGGTTAGAATTAATTAAATATTCAGTTGGTTTTACATATTTTACTTCACCGTCTTCTTTAAATCTTAAATTGAATGCATTTCTAAACGACGCAATATGGTTCAACAAAACAACATTTGTAAACTAGGATTTTTTCCATCGCCTAAAATTTCATTGAATTCCTAGGAATCATAAAGAGACTATATATTTTGTACGAAGTTTCATTCCAAACATTTTTGATTTCGTTTGAATCCACGCTTTGCGTGTGGTAGCTTAATGTCTTGTTAGAAAGTGTGGTGCTGCCCTCCAAATAAATGGAATTTTCGTAATAGTCCAACTAATTAAATATTTTTGTGTTTAGAAAACTCATATTTTAAAAACTCTACTTAAAAGTACTTCTCCGTTCCGATGGTTTTAACATAAAAAGTTAAGCTATCGGAGACAATCCAAATTAAGAATTTTTTGTCAGATAATTAGGCTCTTGTCTTTATAGTCATATGCTCCGCATTTCACTTATTTTGTGACCATTTCATGACAGAGGATTTTAGTTCGTAGACACATGTTCCACCGAACATTCCTTCTTTTTCCACAACCAACAGTCTGAACAGTTCTATCCCCGTTACTACAACAGTTAGAACTATCCGCTTGAGTCAAAGATTGCAAGGTCATTTTGTTTTAAGGCAACCGTACTATTTACTACAGTTTTTAAAACGAACAATTGTATATATTTAGGATGAAGGTGACCGGAATAACACATTCATTCATTGTATAAGGAAGAAGTTATTTCAAGCAATGAAAATATGACCTTCAATACGAGTAATCGAATTTTTTATTATGCTATGTGTTCCTTACTTGAGTAAGGGTAAGTTGTGGAGGTTCGATAAGCATCTCTGGGAACATTTTCTTCTGGAGCTTTTTGATATTCAATAGCTAAAAACTTCTGCTAAGTTTTTTCCTTTTCGCGAAAATTTTATTTTAATATTTTGTTATTAGCTCTCAAACCTGGAGAAGTTGTACAACTCTGATCAGAATATACAACAACAATAGACTCAATTCAACGGAGATGCTGAGTTGGTTTGTTTATAGGTAGGTTCGAATGGCAGAGATAAAATGTATTAATATAGACACAGTGAAATTTGACGTTAGGTTCAACAACAAATTTAATTTAGTAAGGAACGCTCTTAAGAAATTGCAATCACTGACAAAATACTCGCGTCGGGCGTGGAACATAATCTGAAACGATGAAAGATGGTTTAATTGAAATTTGGTAAAAATTACACCAAGCTTTGGAATTGAAGTTGCAGTTTGTTGATTTTTTGTTATTAGTAGGAATTCTATTTAAAATAGGTAAATGAATGATTCAAAATCCTAATGTATGTCTAGATATAGGCATTTCCAATAATACAAATCAAATATTTGATTGGAACTAGCATCTGCCGCAGCAGCAATAGATTATACACGCAGCACCACCAAAAAACTGTTCCTCCCTGCTACTAATAACCCAATAAAATTATCATAAATCGATTTAAATAAACTAAAACTGCCAAACTGCTGTGCGCGTGTTGTGCAAGCTTATATACAGCCGTTGGTGTAGATTGTTTTGAATATGCGCTGCTCCTGGAGTGGTTCAACCTTATGATAGCCCAAATGAATATTCTCTAAAGTATTGTTTTACTAAAAATAATTGCGAAGGTTAAATTCTGTTGTGTTTACCTTTTGGAGAGCCTCACCCCACACCCCATAATTATTTATTTAATAAATGCAATACAATAAATATTAAAAATATCTAACTATCGCGATAATACACTTGGGTGCAAAAAAATCGCGCATTGCTCAATTTTCCACAAGTTCAAAAATATCAAAAAAAATCCATTATTATTTGTGTAATGCAGATTCAAAGTATATTTGAATACCTATCCAGTGGTACCTTTTTTGTAATTGTACTATGCTAACACAATGATTTTTTATCAAATGCATATAGCAGGCTTTGGAATAAAATTCTAAAAATAATTCATCAATATAATAGCATGCCATGAAATATATCGCTCGGAATTGTGATCGTTCGCAAATCGACGCTTAGCCTGAACGATCCTCTATTGATTACGTCTTCAACCGAAGTAAAGAAATGGATACCACACCAGAGGTAGCCGCACAAGTGGTTGCACTAATTTATGCGGGGCAGCACCAAAGTGAAGTGGCTCTACAACTAAATTTGAGCCAATTCTCCGTTCGTCGAGTGGCCGACCTCATGCTACAGCACAGCGTGATGACCGCTTTCTTGTAACAACTTCGTTGCGAAATCGCCGAATGAATGCGGTTCAACTGGGACGGCGGCTCCAAGAAGTTCGAGAAGTTAATCTGACTGCACAAAGACCAGCAAACGTGCCAAAATTGAGCGCAGCCACCGACGAGCCCGTCGTCAGTTTCCGCGAGAGCATTTGAATTCGACAGAAAAAGAAAGGTGGAGAACAGTCCTGTTCCCTGACGAGTGCAGGATGTGTTTATATGGCGCCGATGGACGCGGAAGAGTATACAGAAGACAAGGAGAGTGATATGCACAATGTTGCATTGAAGAGCATGTCTCGTATGGCGGTGGATCGTGCATGTTCTGGGGAGGCATATCATTAGAGGCGAAGACAGATCTTGTATTCATCACACGAGCTTATACTGGCTGTCGATCAAGAGGAATGAATTCTAAATGGTATATTGATCAAGTACTCGAGCAGTACGTCGTACCTTTCGCCGGGTTTATTGGTGAAAATTTTCTGTTTATGCAGAATAGTGCGAGACCACATACCAGTACCTTCAAGAGGTGGATGTGCCTGTTATGGAGTGGCCAGCTCGAAGCCCGGACCTCAATCACATCGAACATTTATGGGACGAGCTGAAGAAAAGGGTTCGAGCCAGAGATGTTGCTCCAACTAGTCTCCAGGAGCTGCAGCAGGCAATCGTAGAGGAATGGGAGGCGATACCTCAAAATTTTGCGGAAACTTTAGTGAAATCAATGCAACATCGAATGGAAGCTGTCATTCGGGCCAGGGGAGGAAATACTTCTTATTAATAAAAATGTTTTTTTTTTTCATGTTTTAATTCGTTTTTTACCCCTAATATTCATGCTGACAAATTCACATAAACATGTACCTGAGATGTTTACCCCCCAAAAATCAGTTTGATGTGCGATTATTTTGCACCCAAGTGTATAAAGAAAAAACTCGAATTTAATAATAATATTTACATGATTTAAAAAAATATGCCAAAAATTGTGTGTTAAAGTGTCAAAATTGATTAAGTTTAAATGTATTGGAAAATCCCCACAACCTCACTTTGGAGGAACAGAGAAAAAGTTGGATTAAACTCGCAAGTAATGGTTATTTACCCATTGGGATAATTACAATTTTATCCAGATTTAGAATAATAAAACATTTTGTTGAGCATGGTATGTTTAAAGTAGAACTCTGTTTACTTTAGATCGTAGATAGGCAATGACGATATCAAAAAGCTGACATTGTATTAGAGAAACTTAAAGATATGGTACAATAATATTTACGGGTTCTAGCTCAGGAAGTTTGGGGTTTCCTGTTTTAATACTGATTTTGTGACATATATCTAAGTGTATAAGGCCATTTTATTTAATGTTCTAAGACGACATATTATTTTACAATGTCAAACCACCGTACATTTAAAATTTTAATTACCTGTTAAAGCCATTCCACCTCGGAATAATCACCTTCCATTTTAAACATACATATATAAATATGTAGTACCGAGCTCAATTAATAAATATAGGCTCCAGCTCAAATTGATATTGTAAGGTCAAATTAAACTCAATCATACTCCCTACATTTTAACACGCTATAAATTTACTAAGCGCACATCTTCGAAATCTGACGATACATTTTTCTTTTATAGTAGTACTTGAACTATTACAAGACGGCGAATCGATGCAATCACTTCGCTACTATACGGATGGACCCACCTTGAATCTTGAAACATATTTTTTTTTAATTAATTTTTATTCCTCGCTTGTTTTGTGTACGCTGTTTGATTAAATCAAAAAATTGAAATAGAATTACACATTTGGTATGTTTTAGCACACTGTATATACGTATTTAGTTCCATATTATTGTATGAAAACTAATTTTCCTTCAATTACAATTTTATTTTATATCGCGATTTTCTCCCGTTTCGCATTTAAATCATTCACGCCTACAAAAAATGAAATTGTATTTTTTATATAAAAATAATTAAAAAATATTAATTAAAAATTTATCAGAGCGTTTAAATTGCGCGCGTTATCTAAAATGAAAATTTCTTTCTATATAATATCGAAAAATTCCAGTGCGAATACGGTTTTTGGAAGACGGAAGCGTATATAATTTTCACATTTAATCGCATCAATCACTTCATCACCATTCAATGTCAAGCCATATATACATAAATAAATTGAAAAGTTTTATTTTGGTTATATGAAAGGATCGATGTGAAAATTCTTATCCGCCGAGAACATCTCGCGCGACTCACTGCTATATAATGCTATAAAACTCGCTAAATATCACCATTGTATGATAATAATGTCAATCGAGTTCGATAAAAATTTGCATAACGAATTTGGATTCGTTCAATTAATATTTCATAAGTTTTCAATCTAGCACATATATCCATGCATGCTGCATACGAGAGAGGAGGTACTATATACATTTAATATACAGACAGACCAATATAATTGGAATACAATAGGGATTAAATTTAAAAGGTGGCATTTATTGAAATTGCGTTAAAATATTCAAAAATTATTGTTGCTCGATGTTGGTTTTTGGTCGTATGTACCTACATAACTATAATAATGTATATAAACTATCAAATCACCTTGATTATAATATTGTAATTCCTAAAGAAATGTTTAACATATAAAAATAAAAATTTTCTTCTAATTCGTCTAAAAATGGAAAATCACGATTTTCAATTTTTCACACACAATACAATAGAATATTAATATATATCTATAATTTTGCAAATATGTTTGCAATTTTATTCCTCGAGCCAATTGAATTTTTACGTATGAGTTGAAGGTTTTCTGTTTGTCTGTCTATCTATCCAGCTAGTTATCTATAGCTATGACTCTGTGAGTATACAATACACACGAACAGATATTGGAAAATTATTTGATTAGGTAATAGACCTGGCTACCTTTTAGTATTCAGCATTCACCACCTTACAATTGCATGACATACACGGAATTCTGCTCATGTTCTCCAACTTTTTATTATCTAACGTTATATACAACACACAACGGTATAATTATGAATTAATAATTTTATGGATTTTATATTTGGCCAAATGAACGGAAATTGGAAAAATTACACATTTAAAAAAAAATTAAATGAAATATTTAATCATAGTTTTTAAAATAAAATTCTAAGATGCATTTTTTATCTCATACATTATTATTGTGTATGTAAGAATATTATTTATATGCAACAGATCAGATCGTGTAACAAAAAAAAGTATAAATGCGGAGAAAAAAAACATTAAAGAAGACCATAAGAATCTTAATAATAATCTTTTGGACGATTTGTAAAAGATTAAAGATAATTAATTTTTTTTAATTATTTTGAATTGAGTCACGAATTATGTTTAAAATCACGATACCACTCTATACATAAATAAGATAGAGTGGTACGCCGGCCCAAAGAATAAACTCTAAATAGTTGGTGTACCATTATTAATTAGTTTTAGCCAATTATTCATTTCGAGTGAACACATGATACTAGCTAGACTAGGTGTATTATATGTATACAGATATAGAATGGAATTTCAATGATTTCCATACTCAATTTTAACGTATGTATTATGCTTTTATTTTTTCATGCTGGGTAGTGATAAAACGCGCGGTGTGATGAAAATTGGAAAATTTATGCTCTGAAAGATCTACGTACAGCATATATGCTCATTTTTATGAATATTAATGTTTAAAATAGAAATTTATGTTTAATATTTTTATGCATATCGTTTTGCGCAAAAATCGATTTGTTATCTTGTCTCTCAGAACGATATATATATACATATGTATGTATATTTTGTATATATAAGCGGAAATTTGACCTTAGCAAATCGTGATTATTATAGATCGAAAATAGTTCAAAGTATGAGAACTGGCATCCTTTGTCCATTTCAAATTTACTAATACTGTGCGCCTCATGCCGATTTTTTTATTTAAATTTTCGACTAACTAAGATTCTAATTAGTTCATACATTATACAGAAGATATGAAAGAAACCGCGTCTAATGTTGATTTAAAATTTACTAAATAAAGTAAAATATAACATAACCTACAAAATATTTATAATTGTTAATTTGTAAATCATGTCACGTGGATTTTGGTTTATGACAATAGAGTCATCTATCAATAATTGGTATGAACTAACTATCAATTTAGGCAATCAACAAATTTACAATAATTTTCTATTATGAAATTTATATTTGATTTGTTGTAAAACCTTAACAAAATTAAGCAATTATAAGATCTCATATGACAACGTCTATTGTAGTGCCACACCATCTACATTGGCAGTTCTATTCTGCGATAGTCGTATAGAATTTAGTCAGCAAGAGAAACAAAAAATTTTACAATGTCGGTCATCTCGCAAAAACAAACTAACACACAATATTTATCGGTCAAACATAAACTGTATTTTGCAAAAAAGCAAAAAATAATTGACCCGGTTTCCCGACAGGGTTGTTATTGGCAAGAATTGAATTTTTGTGAATTTTTGCACGTTTACCGACTCCACAGAAAAAACTGCCTGTCGCTTGCATTTAGTTAAATCCTAGGTTACCATAATTAATGTTTGCTTTAATCACACCCGCAGGAACGTTGATGCGAATGGGAATATGAGGGGTCATCCGTTATTTTAATCGTATATTCTAATCCAAGATTTAAAATGATACTAGCAATTATTATAACGGCTTAAATTGTGCACGATTTACAAAATTTCGAATAATAATAATTAAACTAGACCCATCAAGTTCAAACCAGTTTAGAACTTTCACCCTTGAGTGCTTGAAAAATTTATAGTAACCATTTATTTAGAAAGTCCATAATCTTCGATTTAAAATAATTCATTCAAGCGTAATTCAAATGTAATAAATAGAATTTTGCAGTCCCATTTGAGTTTGCTAACATGAGCAAGGGTTTATAATTATTATAGACACCCTGCATATGCTGTCCGATTTAGAAAAGAAACATTTCTGCTTTAATGAGCTAGACAAATTTTGTTTACAACGTGTTAGTAAACATCGTCCCTTGAAGTGAAAATCGGATTAAATTAGCCGTGGGGCTACATAAAGCCCAGTTTGATCCACTCGAGAAGTAAATTTACTTGAATTATTAAAATTATACAATATGTTTCGATTTATTAACTTGGACGTCTGTATTTAAATTAGACCCACCATTTACAACCGAAAAGAACGCCCTCAAAAGTACTAAAAATGAATTGAAAATATCAAAGTGTCTTTCATATAAACAAAGTATAAAAAATTACTATAGTAACAAAAATGTCAACCCTGGTTTAATAGCTTCCTTCGAATTTAGCCAGTTTAAAACTAAAAATTTATATTTTTTTAAATCAAATACTTTGGAATAAATAGTTTTCTAAGTAAAACAAAAATAATCGTTCACAAAATGTTCAAAAGCTCGGTTCTCTCAGTACAGTTCTGTCGTTGTACCGAACTATTCAGAAATATTGAGAAGCAAGAAAACTATACAACTTTTATAATGGACTAATTTTGTTTAGGCTATTTATTCTAAAAATATACATGTTAATCGGCTAAATTCGAAACAATCTATCGCTAAATTAGGCCGATTATTTTTTACAAAAGCGCAGTTTAATTAGAATCTGTGGTGGCATGCTCTACTATCACATTTTGAAAAATTGTGTCGTGTTACTCTGGAATAAAATTGCATAATGTTAATTTTTATAACACTGTCCAGCCTCCTAGATTAACACGTTCAGCTGTTTCTAATTCGGAAAAGAGTGATTGCTCAAATTTACTCTTGTAGGTTATCAATAGAAAAGAAATAATTGATAAACGAAACAGTTGCCAATTTCTTTCTAGCGAAAAGAAACCTAAATTTCGATTAAATATCGAAAAAGTGATGGTGTAACATATCAGGGATACAAACCAATTATACATTTTGTCCATAAAAATAACAACATAAAAAGTAAATTAATTATTAATAAAAACGTTTCACTTTTTGAATTTTAAATATTTATTGGTCTTCGTTATAGTGATAATTTGTAAATTTGATTTTTAAAGATCGATTTCGGAATTACTCCATCAGTTTATCAATAACTATTGTTATAGTTATTGATAAACCGATTAAAAAAAATTCCGGAATCGATCTTGAAAAATCAAATTTACAAATTATCACTTAAGCAAAACTTATAAATATTTAAAATTCAAAAAGTAAAACTAAATTTAAATCAAGCGATAAAAGTACACAGAAAGTGGAAACATGTAAAATCATAAAATAAAAAATGAAAAATTACTTTTCTTACAAGAAATTGTAATTGAATTACATATATGTATTGAGAAAAAATATTTATTTAATTTTGTTTTTGATCACCCAGTAAATTCAAAGGCCTTCTACACTTTTATTAGATATTTTATGGATATTTTATAGATTTTTTAACCAATAAAATTTGCGCTTGGTTCTACCCAGATTTCATTGTTCTTTAAATGTACATAATTGTTGTGGCAATAAACACAACAAATTTTATAGCCATCAATCAAAACTGAATTTTGTAAATTGTAACGACCACCCTGCGAAATCGCGTAATGAAAGCAAACTAAATAAAAGTTCAAATATGGTATTTAAGAATTTTAATAATTAGTTGCGATTTTAAACGGTACTGCCGAATCTCAGCACTTTAAGGAAAAATTCCGTAGTCATTCACCGTATAGTTCAAAACTCTATACTCTTCCATACACTCAAAAAAATTATATAGTGTAATTTATAAAATTTTATTAGTTTATAAAATTCCAACAACCCCCAGCATATTTATTTTTCTACCTAAGGGGTTTCAAAAAACTTCTTTGCTGACTATATCTTCACCAATATTTAAATACCTGAAAAATTGTATATTTAGGTTTATAAACATTTTTTATACTAATATTATTGTAGTTTTCATATAAGTTTTTTAGCTTGTCCGGAAACTTCCGGCTCTTATCCTATTGATCTACTATGCTTCCATATACGGTTTCTCTATTTGAAGTCAAAATTTAGTAATAAATTTAAACATTTTACGAAATAAAGCTACGGAAAATATCAAAAAAAAGCAATCTTTGATACTTCATAAAAAATCATATTTATTTCAGGCAAATAGGGAACTAAACTAGAACCCCAAAACACTTTGGAGTTTTGCTCTAAATCGAATAGAATAAAAACATTTAATTAGTCAGAGGCATCGATTTTGTCTACCATATGTACTTCTGGTCCATTTGCACCCACGTTTTTCAAACCGCACTTTTTCAGTTAGCAATATTAAAAATCTTTTGTTTTTGTAGCACTGTGTAGAGCCACAATGTCCTGGTTAAAATTATAGTCCTCTCCAGGAAAAGGTATTTTCGGAAATACATGAAAATTAACTTTTGGGTAATTTTTTTTTCAACGTTGGTAAAAATGTTTCTTTACAAAAAGTAAGACGTATTTTGACAGATACGACATTTTGTAGTCTGTAGTTTAAAAGTGATACGGTCAACATTTTTGGCGACAATTTTGAAAGGCGGAATCAAAAAAAAAAATCCCTAAAATTACAGTACATGTTTAAAAATAGATCGGGTAATTTTTTGTCAGTTGTTTATTCAAAAATTACTATGGTCTATTTCCGAAAACGGTTAAAGTATTCACCAAAATTTGTGAGCACCTTGTTTTTCAAGTAGCTCAACATGCTTTCCTGAGGTCATTCTGGCCGAGATTATACAAATCAGGTACCTTATGATGTACTCAAACGCACCCTATATCATAAAAACAAGCCTATAAAGTAGCGGGAATCGGGAAATCGAGCTTGGCTTTTCACGTCAGATATACAGTATCATTCATATTGACTGCAGTCTGGTGCAGCTATTTTTTGTTCATCGCTGAAGGTGATACAGTTCCAGTATTCATCCCAAAATTGGAACTTTTCGGTGAATTGTGACCGGCTTGTTTCATGCCGGACTGATTGATTCATTGTAAATTGACACTTACAACAGTCATACCATTTTAGAGTGTTGGTTACAACAGACCTCCTAGTCTTCATACGACGAGGCAATGTCGTCCGAAAATTAATGTTATTAAATTTCCAAATATGTATTTATTTCAAATCGCCACATATCCGGTCCCAAAGGATTATCCCATATGATATATATTGAAAATATTGAGAAAAAAAATGCCGTTGATATAAATTTTTGAAATTTACTCAAATGTTTGTCTTTAAATTTAAGTTATAAATGCTCAAGTACGTTCTTTGTTAGTCTTAAAAGAAGCTCGATAAAATGCCGTATGTGTTATTCTTTTCTTCAACATTATGGTGCAGGTTATATAAAAATAATGTTATTGATCGGGCTCGCGAGTGATTGGTTCATTGAATCCTATTTAGGCCAGGTGCAGAGCATTTGGTTTAAAATTATTGAAATATGGCTTAGTGGCATCATAAAAACCGATTTAATCAAATTGATTGACAGATCACTTAGCTTCCTCCAAATTTGTCGATTTCGAGAGCCTCTAAGTCACATAATTATTTATTTTGGAGTTTAAGGCTGCGTACCAATATGCGGGTAAAAATCAAGTTTAAGTAAATTTTTCGGCAAATTCAATTACTCTATGGCACACTGATCGAAAAATCTGTACTAAATTCGATTTTTACCGAAGTAATTGGTTTACTCGACTATTGGTACGCAGCCTAAGTAAGACAAAAGCAACAAAGTAACTCAAATCAACGGAAAAACAAAATTTATCAAACAATGAAAGACACCCGAAACGGCAAGACAACGTAATCGCTGCCTAGTACTCCAAAACCATCCCTCCCCCTGTCCAAGTAAATACGGAAAACTAATGTGCCGTAATTCTCTAAACAAAATTATCAGAAATTGAAAAATTTCATAATACGCAGTAATCTTCTTTCGAACATTGATTAAAGTTGGCTTGGATATTTTACAAGCAAACAGGAATAAACAAAAATTTCACTGCCAAATTTTCCGAAACGCTATTCATTATCAATCATTCTTGTACGGAAATCTATTACTGGAGAAATTGAATTTGAATAATATCGTGATAGTAAAATCATTATCTAACCTACATTTAGTTATCCACTATGATAAGTTTCAAATGTTTTAATCGAGTATGTTTGAAAGTCATTTTTAATTCATCCGTCAAAAATTTCCGTCATTCTTCATGATTCAGCCTTAGGTATGATGATAAATCCAGACATCTACCCCAATGTTTAGTGAACTTTGTTTAGTGCCCTTCGTCGTTGTAGTGCATTTTGTTTAGTGCAGTTTGTGTTAGTTTAAATCTCGTAATGCAGTACACAGTGCTGTTTGTTTTTAGTACTTTTCACATGGAATCCAAAAATGGAGATTGATATATTATTACCATAAAAAAAACATATATCTGCAAGAGTAGGTATCATTAACTTTATCTCTTATAGCAAGGAATCAAATGTTTGCACCTATAATGTTAAAGTACAATTATATTGTAGAAACTTTTTATCCATTTCCTACCACTTTAGATGTTCGTTGGAAATAATTACGGACTTTTTACCGCCTAATCATAAAATAATTATCAATCTTCCGTAATTTGCCCCTACCACTCAATTTTCTGGAAGCTCTTCGCAAACGAATATATAGAAATTGATCTTTTTCGTTTTTACGGTAAACGTAGCATCAACAACAAAATGATTGCATGACAAAGAAAATTATAATTATAATTTTTTGTTTGTTTAACGAATTTTAAAAAGAAAATGCAAAACACAACAAAAAATTTAAAGAAATCAAGAAAGAAAATAATGAAGTCTGATTAAGATTAAATTATTATTATTTTTATGATTCAAACAGTTTTTTTTTATTTTTTGATTAAAAATTATTTGAAATCATCACCGTTCAAAGCCAGAATTCGCACAGAGAACGAACGAACGATACAGGAAAACAAGATATCCTGGTCTCCGCGAATTTTCATTCTTCATCCGCGCGAGCATCTCTTTATATATCTAAAACAGAAATCACTTAAATTAATTTTTTGTTTTATTGTAGTTTTTGTGTACTCTATAATTTTATGATTTCATAAAAAAAAATGTATTTATAGCAAAAAATTGTAAGTATTTTTTTTGTAATTACAATCAAAATTCGCGGACTTTTTTTTGTATTGTGTTTTGTAATTTAGTTGGATGATTGGTTGGAAAGGTAAAACATTTTTTTAAAAGTTAATCCAGACTGCGCGCGATATTATCGGAACTCAATTTTGTAAGTTAATTTTACTTTTATAATTTGCAATTAAGTTGTGCACTAAAATTGTGTTGTTGTATTGTTGATTTTGCCGTCGAGGTTAATCAATTTAATGGGATTTTATATGCAGTATTCACCTGTTCGCAAAGTATTGCGCCAAACTAACTATTACTACTTAACCATAAATAAATCAAAATACATACGTGAACATATCAAAAGTGCGCTCACACTGTACATACATGTGCACAAGATTATTAAATTTTCATGGTTTGATTTAAAAAAAAAAAAAAACTCTCGATCGACTTATAAATTTGATATGCTCGTTTCTATCTTTAGGTAATGATTAGTTAAGAAATCAATAGTTATAATATAGTTTCGTTTATGGTAATTTTATATATTGCTGTTGTTGTTATATTGCACAAACTTCTTATGCAATTTATATTTAATATTATAAAATCATGTACGTGTTTCAAAAACATATCCAAGCCGTTAAAAAAACGTAACTCAACATCTCAATTAAATCCAATTAATTAAATTAATAAAAATAAATCTATTAGATTTAATAATAAAACAACTTGTTGACAATTTTAATTAACAGAAAACGATTAAAATATTTTAAGCTATCATTTCATCAACCCTTTCTCTGTTTTTCTCTTTTAATGAATCTTGTTTGTATGTATATAGCATTCGACGGGGGCTTAAAAACGTCATTAACAGTTAACTAACAGATTGTAAATTATATTTTTATTTACATAAGTGAAATTATTTTTTTATTATTCAGACATTCACACAAAATTGGGAAGCAAAGGGGGAAAATATTGGAAAATGCAAGAGAGTGGTGCAAATCCGCGTGTAACACAAGAGACTTAAACAAATAAAAATATACGGCAAATAAATAGATTACCCCCCGGGGTATCTAATTGCGTGATATATAAAAAAAATGCAATTTTTTTAATTAAAAACAGAATTATTGGGTTTTTATTAACCCAAGTGGTTGTGTGCTTAAATTTGATTTATTGATGTGGCTGGATTTAATATTTTTTATACATTTAATTTCTCAGGCCCCTCAATTGAATTTATTATTGTATGTATTTGTATTCCGCCATTTTTTTGCTACGTACGAATTTTCATCTACAGTTATCGAGATTGGCATTCATTTATGTTTAACCGCGCACATATAGTATGGTGAAGTGAACGATGATTTTATCATAACAATATATGTATCAGTAAGGGTATATGGATCTAGAATCTTCGCAAATCAAATTAATCTTTATTATTTATCTAACTGTACGTTTTTAAATTAACGGCAGACAGTCAGCTAATTAATTGATTTAATTTATCTTGGTAAGCAGGCCCCATCATGCAAAAACAAACTAGCCTACAGGAATATAAACTGTGTGAGAGCTCTCGACATATGGAAGAAAATGTTGAGCTCGCTTTAACACCAAGCTTATAATTAAATGTGGCGGAGCAAATATTGAGTTGATTTTAGTGGTGGAATTAGAAGCTTTCAATCGAAATTTATGGCCATAAGAGACAAAGAGCTCCATAAACGGATGTTTTCTTCTATTAACTTTACAGCACCAAATTTGATGACGTAAGTTTACACATGAGATTTCGAGAGAAAATAACTCGAAAAAATGTCATTTTCTGAAACGTTTTTCACATATATTTGTTGTTACCGTTAACACTTTTATACCAAAAATGCGAATTTGGAACTAATGCCAATTGTAGTTTTTGAGGTTTTAGATAAAATGTATTTCTTTAAGACTTTATATACGCCTAAAGGATTATAATGCAATACATATACACTTACAGTCGTAACAAACAGTTCGTCTGCGATATAAAGAGAAAAAATATTGATGCCAACTTTATTATTATGTTGTTTGAAAACTGTACAATACATTCTTATTTTTATTTACCTCTTAATTAATTTACATAAAATTCAATATTTTTTTGATAAAACACATACACAGAAAATTTATGTCAATATTCGAGCGCTGCCATCGAATTTGATAGTATACTTTAAATCAAACTGCGATTTGTCGAAAAGTCGAAAATACAATTTGGCAAAAAGTCTACAGTTTGCGAATATCAATTTGTCTTAATTACAGGACATATAAAAAAAGTTGATCCCCAAAAAGTAATATGTCAACTGTACCAAATCCAGAAATTAAATGGTTACGAAACTATTAATGTGTCTGTCTGCAGTATAAGACGACTGTTAAGGAAGAAACCACTTGATATACTAGTTCCAATCTGAATTTGCTAGAAATATAAAAATTGTGAAGGGGACAAGCCAAAGTAAAGTGCTACTTCCCTCCAATGGAGAATTCAAATTATGCAAGATAAATTTCTAGATGATAATTAAAAATAACTTAAGCCTTTATGCCACGATGAGAAATTTTCTATTCAGTAATATATATACTGGAGAAACAAAAAGAGAAATCTAACCAATAAATTATATTAGAGTGACAGAAAATAAAACAAAATTTATGGGAATATTTTATAGTTAAATTTTGACATCTTGAAAATAACATAACCAGCAAATCTTCATAAAATAAATTTACTTCGGCAATTTCATATTTTTATAAGCATTTAAGTTTGATTGGTACTACAATTCATCAATATCAATTAAAAAATATTTTATGAATTTTTACTGGCGAAGAAATCACATATTATAAAAATAATAAACATGTAGGTTCACCATAATATTTTCCCATCTATAAAACGATAAAACTATAAACCCATCTCTTTCCCATCTATAAAACGAACACACACTAAGCGAGAAATATTTCTTGTCATATACTTTTTTATGTAAATGTATTAGATTGTTGCTATAAAAAATACTCTGGTTAGTATTTTTTCCATTTTATTATGGCAACACACTACTACATATAAAACGATTTTGTCAGTCAAATTTTACTGAATTATTTTTTGTTTGGTTTTGGTATGTGACGAGATTATATTTTTATCTCGCTCTTTTTTACTGAAAAAATATGTTTCATTGTGGAATAAAGGCTTTATGCCTGTGAACAGTGAAACAAATTTTTTCAGTAAAAAATACTGGGAAGCCGAAATGAGAAGAGTATATTTAAATTACATTATAGCGACAAAGACAGCAACTTTTGTTTGTTTTTAATAGCAAAATTTATAGTTAAAATAGTGACAGATTGGGGGCAACATAACCTAAACAATTTGAAAATAAAAAATTTTAACGAAAGACAAAATTTTTAAAAATTTATTTTGCCCCACAATGAACGTGTTGTGTTGTACAAAAAAATAATCCCACATTTCATTTTTCACGTGACATTTCACTGTAATATTTTTGGGTGTGTAACGAAATCTCGGTTTTCAAAATCTCGGTTTCCAAATTGTTGGTTTTCAAAATCCCGGTTTTGTATAAAAAAAGACCCGATTTTTAGGGAATCCCGATTTGAATTTTTAAAATTTGGCATGATTTAAAAATGGGACTCTTAAATGATTTTTTGACAAAATTCAAAAATGAGTTTGTGATAAAGTTCTAAAAAATGGCTAATAGGGATGGAATTTGGATTGTGTTGGGAGGGCTAGGTGCCCGTGAGAGTTATCGAAGCTGTCAGCCATTGCTTTTTTTATTAATCTTGGAACTACAAAATGTCACAATTACAAAATGTTGCAAGTACCAAATCTTACAATTAAAACACTTTATTAATTATTTTGTGCAATTAGCTAGAAGAAAAGAAAACTGGCATTTTGAAAACCGGGTTTTTGAATATTGGGATTTCGAAAACCGAGATTTTGAAAACCGGGATTTTGAAAACCGAGATTTTGAAAACCGAGATTTTGAAACCGAGATTTTTAAAACCGAGATTTCGTAGTACGTTGGGTGTACTCAATGCCTCCTAAACTACAGGCCGCTTACACCAAATGATGACGACACGTTATGTCGACGTTTTTGTTGCTTTCTCCAGTTGTTTTCTTAGTGTAAATATCTTAACATTATTATTGTGCTCTCTCAGTTTAAACATAAATTGATGTCATGTGCGAAAAATGAGAATGGTAAAAGGCCTGTAGTTTAGGAGGCATTGGAGTGCTACAACGCATTTTTTCAACCATAAAATTGTCGTAGTGTGCGAAAAATATTTCTCATCGCATACTATTTTTTGAAGGTCTGTTAAAAATATTGCCATAAAAAGTATTGAGTTTCATACTTTTTATGGCAACATTTTCCTCACAATCTATTATTTTGGCAGTAAATTTTACTGAAAAAAATTTTTGTTTCTCTCTAACAAGTAACGGATTTAAATTTATGTTTCGAGTTAATTTTACTGAAAAAAATTGTTTCACTGTGGAATTCACGCATTATAAACACTGAAGGTGTAGGGCTTTATAAAAAAGGGGGAAAAATGTATTGTTCTTTTTAAACCATAAAGGGCATATTGCCATTCACTTGAACGGCCTTTTAAAATTTCCAAATTATTTGAATTTGAAAATATCGCACTATTTCTTGTGCTTGATAATTTTTTTACGTAAATAAATTAAATTAAATAGATTTTATTTAAATTTCATAAATTTATGGTATTAACATTTTTTGATACCATTACATGTCAAAATTTCACGTGAAAATAATGTACCGGGCGGGACTTTATTTTCGCATGGAAGTAATTTGGAGAGTTTAGTCGCGCCATCTATGGATGTATTGAACTCACTTGTTTTTTCGCTGGTGAACTGAGTACTACAAAATGAAGACAGAGGAAAACGTGAAACAATCAATATTAAATATTAGGAAATATAAAAAACCACTATCCTGATAAAACTAATCAAGATAACAAAATGATTCATTTCATACAGTTCGAAATAAATCACCAACCACCAATTTAGGAATGCACCAAACCGCTGCTGTCACAAATTAAATTTATTTCTCCATTCATCCCCAAAATTGGAGAGTAGCGCGCTTAAAACACACCAAATACCATTTTACCCACTCAAAAGGTTTTATAAATGTGTGTATGTGTGTAGTCGGACTACCGTATCCGCGATCATCATTTATGTACAAAAATAATAATAATTCTGATCAATAGATCGCGATATTCCTATATTTGAAATGTATGTATGCGATTATTGCCCGATTATGAATTCAATAGAAATATAGTTGGAAACTACATACTTGTATCCACAACTAGCCTAGCAGGTGCCTTTTTATTTAGAAAGTCAATTTATTATTTTTGTTGCTGTTGTTGTTGTTGTTGTTGTTTATCGCATGTACGAGTGAGTACGTAGGTACGACGGTGCGCTGTGTGTAGAACCGCTAAAAGTTTTAATTTTTAATTCGCGACTTTTAGTTTTATTTATGACTATTTTGTTTTGTTTATTGTTTGCTTATAAAATACAAAACACAAAAAAACTATTATTTAAGAATAGAGAGGATAATCAATAAAATGTCACCCTATATATAGCGACTCGTATACACAACAATAATAGATAACAATGTACAAAATTTTAAATCTACTGTGTAATTATAATCAATAATAATAGTTCGTGATAATTATACATGTCTTATAGATTTTAAAATATGATTTATTGATATTTGATAATCGGACGGTGTGAGCGAGTTTTTTTGAGTCGCGCGACTTTGGTGAGTAGCATGCGCACATTGGGTTAAAGTTCTATTTATAAAGGGACGTTTCTTTAAAATCTACCATATAATTTAAAATTGAAGCCTGCTTGGAAAATAGTTCTAATCAATAATAATGGTACATAGTAATTATAGATATTATTATGTGTAAGTATTTGTGTTTAGCTATGTATCGTGAACACAACAACTAAAAAATAGAAATCATGATTTATTGATTTAAAATTGAAATTATTGGTTTTTAACGATTTATTAGATGATTAATTGATTTACTGTGTTTGAACATAAGCAACGCGTTCACTAAATTCTCATTACCCTTATGCACGCAGAACATATTGAATATAATGTACATTAGACGGAGACTTTCATTATTTTGCCCAATTAAAATTCTCTCTGTTAAGATTTTACTTTCAAATTGTTAATTTTTTTGTTTTTAATAACAAACAGCGCGCACTGTTCTCTATCGTCTAATAAAGGTGAGAAAATTCATTTTTGTTTCGTTCGTTTTATTTAAATTTTCTTCCGCGAAATTTCTTAAAACTATAAGTAAAGTAGTAACAAAGATGATTAGGATCTTTATTCGTGTGGTATGTAATATGTCTTAAAAGAGGGCAATTAAATAGAATCATGACATTTCTATTTTATATTTTGCGCGTAAAATTGGGTTTGTCATCGAAAGTATACAGTCGATGTTGTAGCATAACGTTTTAAATCATATAATAACTTTTTAGCACTGTACGAGAAACAGATACAGGTAGACCTCGTATTAATTGTTCTGTATTACAATTTTGAAGTGGAAAATATTAATAGATCGGGTATTAATTATATCCCGCCATAGTTCCAGCGTACAAGAATGTAATTCAATTTTGTTGACATTTTAAGGGAACTTTTTTGGCTATTAGTCAAACGGCTGTCACACCACCTTTAATTTTAATGTTCATATGTGTTCAACTTTATTAGAATATTTAGATATAATATACCGAACTTTTACACACAATCTAAACGGTTTAATTGAAAATACCTACAACTTATTAACATGTTCCGTCAAATGTAAATCCATGGACGAAATCGAACATAATTTGATTTCAAATCATGTTTATCAAAATCGAGAATTTTTTTCTTCTAATTCTCTATTTTATGTACAGAAAAAAGGATAATTTGCTTTTATCTAAAAAGTAGGACGAAACCATCAAAAATGTTCACTGATTCTCAGTCATATACTCAATTTCTCCAATTTCACCAATCAGGATTCTTGAATTTTGCTATTGATAATTTCACAAAATTAAAGAATTTTTTTATGATTTCATTTAAAGAATTTGATGATAGAGCCATTTCCAAATTCGAGGAATCGTAGAATGTTTTCAAACATTTACGGATTCATACAATCATTCTTTGATGAAATTTTGGGATAATATTCCAATTATTTTGTAATAGAAATAATTCCAGGCCTTCTAACTCGACTACGTCTATAGCTAAATCTCCTTTCTTCGTTGGTTAACTTAGCCAGTTTTATTTGAGCATATGGCTTCATTATTCTTTGATTTAATAGGAACGCGTCATCACTTGAAACAAATATTGCCTTCGGACTAATATTATCATTAGGCTTTGTGTTCCGCGTTGGTTGTAACATTGGTTCCAACATTCCAACAACAAAAAGTTTGTCAAAAATTGAATTTCAATAAATATGAAAATTTTCTTTGAAAAGTGACAAATTTGACCTCAAATCATTGAACTGAAACTTGTAGAAAGAATTAAATTAATATTAAATTTTATTCTAATAGTATACTTACATCGACGGCAAAACGTGCTTTCGCTGCATTATGTACGGACTAACAAAAAAACAATGCTCTCGTTTTTGCACCTTTTTTCGCCAGTGCCATGAGCAAAATAGTAGAACCGCTACTAATTTCGTCTAATTCAGCTTCACTACTTGAAGTTTCCATAATTAAATTAAGTCCATAATTAAAAATTTGAATATTTATTATTTTCTTTCACTTTTTGTGTTTGGTTCAAAAATCCAAAAACCAAATGTGTATATTTTGGTTTTGATAAATGATTCTAAATCGGTTCTGTTTTCCTTTATTTAGCATTTATAAAATATGATGTGATGCATTTATTTAAAAATCAAATTCACGTTTGTCTACTTACAAAGCTGTACGTCAAAAATCAAATATTTCAAAAAGTTAAAATCATTTCTGGTCGCGTTAAAATTTCATTTGACTTTGAACTGAGTAATAAGCTTAAAGCATAGGGCTCAGTTCGATTTCATGTGAAATTTTCATACGATTTTACTAAAGTGAAATACAAAAAAGTTCACTGCTGTGTTCATTTTGTATTTGTAGTACCTAACCAGGGAAAAATCCAAGTGTGTTCAATACATCAAAGATGGAGCGCAAAAACTAATCAAATTATTTTCCCGTGGCACATATTTTCTCGTGCGATTTTGAAATTTGTGTGTATTTGGCAATAAACCATTTTTTTAAATACCATACATTTATAAATTTTAAATAAAATCAACTTGATTTAATTTATTCAAGTAAAATAAACAAATTTTCTATGTTTGTCTACAAATTTATACGCTTAAAATAAAATTCTCCAAATAAAATTTCATTTCTATTCCACGCGAAAATATATAAATTGTTGGAGTCCGCGGTCAAATTTCATTTCACTTTGAACCGAGTACTAAGCTTAATATTGGATGCTTCAGCGAAACGGATAAGAAAAACAAAAGAAATGAAGTTCGAAAGAAAACCTAAAATCTTCAGTCATTTCTATTTGTCACAAATCCATTTCATATATGTACGAGTATTAAATGAATTATATATCAACTGCAAATAAAATTAACTGCACAATACAGTAAAATACCCCGCTCAGGAGAGTCGTCGTTGGTGAGATAAGAAACGCAGAACAAGCAGTGTTGCCGCGCTTTGTGCACCGGCACAATGGGCCTATCTAAACATGATTCTCGCCATTTTTGTGCATTAAATTCTTTACTCTCAAAAATCAAGTTTGCATCATCGATTTTGTTTTATTTATATATTCGACAAGCAATACCCTAAATGTTAAATCTTGAATTGGTTTATCAGGTCCAAGTAATGCTGATAAATTATTATAATGTGTTGATCCGATTAAAACTGTGAGTGATTGAGCCTTTTTCTTATCATCTTTTATGTTTCGAACTGCCAAATAATTATTAAAACGTTCTAGATAATTCTTGAAATTTTTTTTCTTTTGGATTGAAATTTTCGAATGTTGGAATATTATTATTAACATTTGCTGGATTATTTCCCGTGTTTTGTTGCGAATTTCGCATAAGGACGGTTATACCTTCCATAGATTCTTTGAACTGAATTACATCCATAGCTATTTATTTTCAAATTTCTGTTTTTTTTAATTATTGCGATTTTCACTAATAAAACAAAACTTTCTTTTTTTTCCTTCGTCGCCAATTGTTGTAATATTATATATAAAACACGCGCTTGCTTGTCTGTACATTAAAACCAACTAAAGTTTATTAAACTAGTAAACTCAAGATTCCAAATTATACAGTGAACGAAATATCGAAATGAAAAGTTATAACATTTTAAATTATTTTTTAATCGCGTTATTAAAAAATAGGGTGGTATGGTATATGTTCAAGCATAATGTAAAATGATGAATTGTTTTTAAATAAAAAATTCTCGCTTTTCTAACGCTTACCTGTTTTAATTTTATAAATTTATATATAACCGCAAAAAGTAGTTATTGGAATCATAATTCATAATGTTGTGTTAATTAAAATAGTTTAAATTTGTTATTTTGTGTCCACGCTGAGTACAAAACTTCAGTAAATGCTTAAAACTTGAATTAAAAACTGATAATCTCAATTATTTTCACTGTTCATAACAAAAATCAGAATATGTTTTAAATATTCTAGATTGTGCTTTCATCCATATGATCTTTAAATAACTTAATTAATAAACTCACAATATGTACCTTTAAAACCGCCACACATTTTAGTACAAACATTGTATATATTATCATCGTCAACTCCGACGGTAGCTGTTGAGTGGCAACAGGCATTAGATTTATTTTACATGCCCCATTATTTTCTAAAGTAGAACATCAGCTATATTTCGAAACTGTACCATATAAGTAAATCATTCAGATTACAATTTATCTCAAAAATCTATTTGGGCCAAAAATAAATAATTTGTCTCTAAACCGCAGTAGACGAATTCAAAAATAATAACAATTATTCAACGGTAAATGCACAAATAAATAGTTCTTGGCTTTTGATGAAAACGCCACTTAAATAGCTACTTGATAGATTCATTAGATTTTCTCGGTTATATCGCTTTTACAAACAAAATCGTTAGCTTCGTCTTTGGTAAACCCGTTTTAATTTTTTCCCTTCAATAGCAAGTCAATTATTTAAAAAGTTGACACATAATTACAAATACCAAAATTAGAACGTATACAAAATTTAATTTTAATATAATATTTAGGGAAATGGAAAACTATCAGTCTTGATAAAAAAAGAAGGAGGGCGAGTTAGTTTGATGAAGTTGGACCTTGAAAACTAGCGATTGTAGAATATCGGATTCGAATGAATTTTGAAATCAAACGTCGCTTTGGAGATTGTGACATTATCGGATTTGTTAAATCCAACCGAGTTTAATGGCTGGCCAAGTTGAACGATCCCTATCACAACGAATAATAAAACGTGTTCCATTTGGGAAAAACCCAAAACTAAAGGGAGCGTCTGTTGAACTAATATAGTTGGAGAACCACCGTGCAGGCGGCAAAATCCCTTCGTGGTATGTGAAAGTTAAAGAAACATGGAGTTCAAATTCTAGTTGCTTGGGATCGCGCAGACCTAGCTAATTAGGAGAGAATTATAAAAAAATATATGCACAAACGTTTTCACAATAACAACATATCCCACCTAACCAACATGCGCTTTGTATATACAGGATTTCCAGAAGTGTATAATGAAATATATCAGGTTGATAGGGGATGTGATTTCCAACCAAAATAGGCAACGCATATTTAGAAAAAATATCAAATTATTTGTTTATCTTTTTTTTTAATATGATCTTGAAGAGTTAGCCTTTCAATAAAATCATTTTTATAAATTCTACGAATATTATCTTCGGCCAAATAAAGAACAATAGTTTTGTGAGGTCTTTATTTTCCAAATTTTTTGTTAATTTCTAATTGACCCTGCCGTGAAAATAATGTACTAGAAAAGTTTAATCAACTATCAAAAATATGTATCACGCATCGGACTGTTCAAAACAGAATATCTTTTGTCAATTGTTGAACAAAGTAAGCCGTTTTTTATAAATACACTTATTACCAATATTTCGATTGTTAAGATAACTGTTTTTTCAATTAAAAAAATAAAATATTATTGTAAAATAACAAGTGGCTAAGTATAACAACATTTAAATCTAGTAATCCGAATTAAACAAAATTTGTTGTCGGATGGAAAAAACAAATTTTAAATTTAAAAAATCTAGGTAGGAGGTATTGAAGCAAAATTTAAAATTCTTCATATTTCGCTCATCTGCTGCAACAGTGACATAACTCAAAATTCACTCATTTCTAAGATATTCAAATTAAACGATTCGCAATAATGCATATTTTTATTATTTTGTATCAAAAACCACTCAATTCGCATAACAAATTAACATTTTAAGATATTGGAAACAATTCTAAGAAAATATTAAGGAATTATAAAAATTAAGATCCGATTGAGGATGTAGGAATAGAAATAAAACTATTTTACTAATCAGAATGTATTTTTATTTACTTTTGAAAAACGCCATTTTTACAAACCATTTTGAGTGATACTTTCAATTCGCTCTACTGAAAAATTAAAAACTTTGGATTGTGTCACTCTTGCAGCAAATGATCGATTTGCTCAGGCGTTTATTTTCTACCAAAAATTCATGCTTATTCAAAATGGCGACCAAATACAATTGGACGCCAAAAGCCACAAAAATAGTAATTCAAGAATACGAAGGCGAATAAATTTTTATACAACCAAAAACATACCGAATATAAAAAACGAAATAAAAGTTAGACATACCTAAAAATTGCTCAAAAAAATAATTTATGGCAAGAAGGGTGTACAGAGTAAGACATTAGAAAAAATGAATGTTTTGCTTGAATAGTTTTCTCCTGTTGCTAGAAAGCGAACTGTGACCTTTAGTCTGTCCTCCACACATCGAATTTCGTAAGTGTGTTTTCTGTCATTTAATTAACGGCGAATTCTTGTCGACAATAAAATTAAATAAATTGTCGTCCATCCTTAAATATTTTATGTAGGTCAAGTCGTCGGTCTGCAGCTCCTTTAATAAATTATAATGGGCACCTTTTAAATCCCGTCTCGGTACCCAGGTTCTTTCGATCACCCAGATTCTTTTTTTCTGTTTCTTTTTTATTTTTATTAACGATATAATAATAAAAGCGCTTAATGTTGCCGCACGCGCTGCTCGTTGTTGTTCCAGTTTTACTGAAGTTTGAGGAAAATTTTGATACATCATTTATGATGTGTAAGCCTTACTATAGTAATCGCGTAAAAACAAAAAAAAATTCTGACCCTAAAACTTCTTTTTGTTTTTTCGTTTGTGTTCGAGAGTATACAACACGAGACACATTTTTAAATTTAATTTATAGAGGTAAGAGACGAAGAAAAACGCATCGTGTTTCTGCACTGTGTGGAAATGCTAATTGGTCGCATCCAGCACACTGAGATATTCACTGTTTTTAGTGAGGCATCATTAAGTTTTATATAAAATACTTTTTTGTTTTTAGTGAGATCTCAGTGTGCTGGAAATTCCCATTTTGTAAATCATGACCATCTATAATTAAAATTTTATGGTGTGATGAGTGGGACTTCCCTTGCTAAGTGAAAGTAGATATTGGATCTAGTCTGTTCTTTTTGGTTTATTTCGTAACGGTATCATATCAAGTGACATAGGAAATAAAATATCATATTGTCCTACGATTGTCCATTAAAACATCCGTAACTAATTTCGAATTTAGGAATGGATAAACAACTGTCCGAAGGGACTCAACATCTTTTACCATCTAAGATTACAGAATCATAGAAGTAAATGGCTTTTCGAATTATTTCAACAAATAGAAAAGGAACATGTTCTCTACTTAGGATAACGCAGTATCAACTATTGAGAATCCGTTCTAATTGCAGCCGGAACGATCATCTGACATACTTATTTCCGTCAAATAAAATGCTGGCCATAAATATTTACAACATTGTTATTGATGCTTTCGAGAATTGGTTAAATCAAAAAATCGCGTTTTACCTGGTATACTTGTACTTTGATATAAATTTTTTGTGTCTATCGATATTTGATCGAAAGTAAAAGAAATATAAAAAAATTAAGACAAAAACTACTTGTTAAGATCAAATCTTTTGGAAATAATAATGGTAAAAAAAGTATCATTAATATTACAAAAACTAAAAACAAAATAAATAATAAAATTTATTCAAACATCTCCATGACACAATAAATTTATTAAAAAAGATCGTTTCAACATAGCTACATATCTCTCTTCCGTGTGACTATTAATTTGCCTTTCACATTATAAGTGTACGATCGACTCGCGCACATATGCACGCCTGACTCTCTCTACATATAGAAGTGGTAAATTTAGATGAAACAATTTAGAAAGGTGATTAAACATGTACACAATCGTAATAATTACATAAAAACTCAAACCAATTATGCATTATGTAGATTAAGACATACGTAGATGAGCTTTATTGTTGTTATTTAAAAACCATAAAGATTTGTTACAAATTTTATAAATCCAAATATGAAAAATAGAGCTCGATAGTGATGAAAATGATATAAATTATACGCGCGACCACCGCGCGATACATGAAAGCACCAAAACAAGCTGTATTCTCACGCTAATCATAAAATTAATGTAAACATAAATCATAACGATGACAAAAAATCGAATCGAAAAATTGAAGCCGTCACCTTTTACACATATTACATGCGTGTAACATTATACATCACATATTTTATGTATATTGGTTACATTGTGTGCATTTTAAATGCATTTCAAATATTATGTGTTGTGAGTGGAAAAACAAGACGAGTCTCACAATCCACTTTCACCCATTTTCGCTATAAATATCGCCGCTAAACTAGCAAAAAAAATGATTTAATTTATGGCAAATTCAAATAAATTAATAAGAAAACATAATAACAAGTGTGACTATATACAACGGTACGATCATAATTTATAACTCATTAATTTTCCATTTTTGGATAAAGGCAATTTTGCAAGGAATTTTCACATGTGCAATATATAATTGCAATAATTGATCTAAGCTCGCTAATACATATTTATGCAAGATTTATAATGTTTTCATTTAGATTATTATATTTTATTACTAAGACCTGGTTTTGTCAGATTTCGATTTAACTAATTTTTAACTTTTTTATATCGTTTCAGGTAAAATTTCGATAGTTTTATTACTATATAAAGATGTTACGTAAGATAATGGTAAGAAAATGTGTAAATTCCTCAACAGTGTCTACTTATACAAACACAGACAAGCGATGGTATAATAAAATATCCTAGGTGCATACACAGTTATAAATCATGTGTGTGCAGTGCGTGATGCTGTTCGAACGATAAAAATGTTGTATATGTAGTTTGACATTATTATTGTAATAATTTTATAGCGCCATTTGATGGGATTTCGGAGAATTCTCAATATTTTATTCTGACCGTTATGTAGTTTTTATAATAGTTAAGTTATTTTATCGTATTCATTTTAATTTAAAATTTTGTTGTTTTAAACTGCACGATATATATCTAGATTAAAATTGGTTGGGTATACATGTTTAAGATAATGATCAGCATGGATACGATCCCCTATAACATATTTAAGTAAGATTAATCAAAAATTATACATAAGTTGGCTCAAATTTTCCCACTATGAAAATAATCACGAGTGAAAACTACAAAAACCTTAAATTTCATTTAAAATTCGAAGATCAAATATTTCCATCGAAATAAAACTAATTGTTACCATAATTTCTTTATTGTATAATCGCCGAATAATCGCCAACATGCTCTGTCTGAGTTTTGTGTGAATGAATTTCTACGTATAGGTGTCCGTGTTATTAAAAATAAATCTTCTTTCGCCATTTGGATAGAAGCATAATCATAACATGACCCTCAAGTATTTGTAAAGCTCAAGTATTTGTAAACCGCAAGAAATTAATTAATAATTAATTGCCTCGGGTTTTTTCGTCAATTCTCACGCACAGCAGCGATATTTTCAGCAGGTCTTGCGATTCGTTGACATTTACAAACGTCGAATATTCGGCATAATTTGCTGAACGTTTATTGAACGGAGCGGAGCACTGATTTTCAAAAAAAAATTGATATCTACACGTTGTTCAATGCTATAACCATCCAAGGTGATTTGCCATGGCATACATTACTGATCTTTAAGAACATGATTGATATAATCTAACAAATTCCGAGCTTTCCTATTGAAAGACCCTTTGTTTCGTGTCGTAATCAAATAAATTATATACATATATAGCGTCTTACTTTGGGAATTTTACAACAACAATGCCATACATTTCATTCCAACCAGAATAGTTTCATTCCAAGTTTTTGTTGGAATAGGAATGAAATTATTCTACGCAAAGTTAACCTATTGACCACACGAGCAACTTTTTTCAAAATTCTAATATTGCGGTCTTACTTTGGGAAATACTATTCCTATTCGAATAGGAATAGTATTTCCCAAAGTAAGACCGCAATAATATTTAAATGTGTTTGCTCAAAAAAAAAATAGAACCATAACCTACTATGATCGGAAGTCGTTTGTACATGGCAGCACAGTATTTTTAACGATAGTTTTTTTTTAATTATGCAAAATATATATGTGCATCTAAAGTATGTACAATTTATTGCTATATATATGTCAATATGCCGCCCCGGTGGCAAAGTGGCCAGCATGCTTTCTCCGGCGACCGGAGGTCCCGGGTAAATACCTTGATGGGATATAGTGCCAGAGAGAGAGAGAGAGTATGCCAATATCTTCCGACCTGTAGACTTACTGCAACTTCCAAGTAACTTTCCTTAGTTACCATTAATTTTCAAACAGTTGCAAGTGGAGACACAAAATGTCATCGACACAAAATGTTACTGTTTCGATGAGTTTTTGATAAAATTTTAATGTCTTAAATATAATGACTTCAAGTCTTACATTATTTTGAAGGGGCGGTGGTAGTAGTTACATGTGTTTTGCTCAATACGCTTGTATTTAGAATGTGCCTTTCCGGATCAGTTCAAATTTTATATGGGAAAGTAGATCCAAATTTTGTTTTAAATCAAAAGTTTTGACTTTTTCCTTGTGAATCGAATAAAATTCTAAGGAATACGATATTTTTAAGTTTCGTTCTATCATCTACTTGGAATGTGTATTTTTATTTGTTTTAATTGAATAGCGACCAGTAATTTAATTGAAACTAAGTTAGGTTAGGTTAGAGTGGGTGCTATCGCACACTTAGTCCAATAACAGCCCATTGTGATATCACAGGATCCAATCTCTTGAACAGCTGTATCTGCAAAAAAAATCCCAAAAAGACTGTAGTAAATTGAGTGAGTTCGGTCTTTTTGGGCAGGAAACAAGTGCGATTTTTAAGAAATAAATTCAATAAAATATCCATAATATCCCTAATAAAATAAGCCTTTGGTTTTACTGGGTGATCGAAAAACTAATTAATTAAATAGTTTTTATCGATTGATATGATTCAATTTGACATACATATAAATCTATGCGTACAAATAAATCTATGCCTTTGCTTTCTGCAATTTTTCGAAAAATAACTATTTTTTTATGTTGATACATTTTATGGATAAAATGTCTACCATAGTGGTAATTCCCAGTGAATAGGGAACTGGCGAAAGAATTTATATCGACCGCTTCGTGACAATAACACCTATCTGCAAAAACTGGATTGTTCAGGAAATTGAAAAAACTTCGTTGTCATTCCATATGTTTCCTCTGGTTTTGCTGATTTCGATTCGAATTAATTTGCTTTTCTTGCACTACAAACTTATTTTAATTATTTGTAAGCCTGCGTCTCATCTTGCGTCAGCCTTTCTTATCAAAAGCTCATTTTCACAAAATTGTCAGATAGGAGGTATTGTCACGAAGCGGGCGATATGTAACTTCTGTTCAAATATTTTTTTCCGGCCTACTGAGGAAAAAAGTTTGGTGTAAACATTTATAAATTGGGTATAATTTTTTGATATCTAAATTTGCAAATTAACAAAAAAATTAACAATAACTTTTTACCTCAGTATGCCAGAAAAAAAATGTTTAAATAAAATTACATATAAATTCTTTCCCCAATCCCTTATTCCCGGGGAATTACCAGAAAATGCCACAGTAATTTAATTGAACAGCTGTATCTGCCAAGAATTTTTTCCCAAAATGACTGTAGTAATTCGAGTGAGTTCGGTATTTTTGGGGAGGAAACAAGTGCAAATTTTAACAATTAAAAAATCAATAAAATATCCATAATATCTCTAATAAAATTATAGTAAGCCTTTGATTTTAATGGGTGAAAGTGATTCACTTTGACATACAAATAAATCTTTGACATACAAATAAAATTGAACCGATTGATGTCAGCACTAGAAGAGGCCAAAATTAGCCAATAGGAGAGGCGTCGTGTTCCACCAGGACAACACACGTTCATGATGAAGTCGTTTGTGCTCTACTCCGAATTGTTTGGCTAATTTCCGGCTAACTAAATTGAAATTTAGTTCATACACGTCGTTCGAAATTTATGAAACATCCAAGAAATTTCCAAAATGTTGAGTTATTTACTACGATTACATTATTTTATAGATACAAAATTGTTGTTTTTAGTCGAAATTCTAAAAAATGTTGAGCTTTCGGAATTATTGTATAGTTTGAACTATATTTTTCGATTTTTGAATTAAGTTACTTTCAAATTTTCATTTCAAATCAAGCTTCCATAATTTTTTATAAAAATTGTTTGTCAAATTTTTATAAATTATTTTATCCCTTGAGAATGACGGAATATAGCATCGATCGAAACGTCGGAATTTTATTAATAAAATTATTATAATAAACTGACGTTAAGCTTTAATGCAGTAAAGTAAAATAATAACTCAAAATTTGCTAAATAAAGTATCAATCTTCATATTATTTCTAATCGGTTATAGATAACTCTGAAGGAAGCTCGTAGATTTTTGTTAGATATCAGGTATCTTTTACGTTGACATCAAAATTATTTTTCCGTTATTAAATCAAATATAACTTTTTTAAAATTAATAACAGAGGTTAAATTTTTTTACCGCAGATGGTAAATTATTCCGAGTGACAATCGTATTTGTTAAACCCGAATTATTATAAATATTAGTTCTGTTGGCGGGTAAATTAATATTTTTTCTCGTAATGACTTAGAGAATTTTAATTTATCATATGTACAAGTACAATTGACATCCTGATTTAATTATTCGAAAAATAAATAGAGCAGTCCTATAACGATAAAACTCAAACAAGTCACAACCAAGAATCGGATGTTTAAATTCCAAAACATGATCCAACGTAATCGGAAGTAAACGTTTTGACGAATTGTCACAATTTGAAAATATCGCATCACAATATGAGAAAATTGGTATAACCATAATCTTTTCACCAAGTATACCCGTAAGTCAACTGGACAATTTTTTTTATTAACCTTATAGCGAGTACAAACTATAATTAACTCGCTGACACAACGAACTTATGATTAGCCCTAGATTATTAACATTTGGAACAAATAAAATAGTGTCATTGTTTAAAAAGAGTTCAGGAACAATAACTATGGGTTTTTTATTCGAGAAAAATAATGCTTTACTTTTAGTTGGATTTATGGTAAGTGCAATATTTTTGGACCATAGCGAAACACTGTTAAGATCGTAATTCAGATAGCTCACAATTTCATCTATATTCGACAAGTCACCGCCAATCTTCAATTGAAAATCATCAGCAGAAAAATGTTAAATTCAAATTAAAATATGCCAGGGTAGGTCATTAATCTAAATAGAAAAAAGTAAAGGACCCAAAATTGAGAGGAACACCAACAAAAACATGACGTAGTGTGGAAATATCATCACCATGTTTCACAAATTGTTTGCGATTATTGAAATATGATATTTTATTGCTACATAAAATAGCAGAATTAGAGAACTTATAATACAACTGAAGCAATTGTATATGATTAACACACAAGCTTTAGAGAAGTTCAATAGTACTAAAATCACAAATGAGCTTCGTTTATCCATAATAGCAGAAATATCATCAACTATATGAATAAGTGCGGTTGTAGTACTATGACCAGATTTGAATCCCGATTGGAATTTACAAAGAAAATCGAAACAATTAACGTTCTCAATCAAGCATTTGTATTTGCATAATTTTTGTCCAAAACTTTAGAAAGGGCTAGCAAAATAGATGTCAGAAACGGGTGACGGTCTCTTTATCGTAAACAATTTATCGTGTTTCAATTTAACGTGAACATTTAATCGTAGAACAGTTTATCGTGGACACAATTTACCGTGGACACAATTTATCGTGGGACAATTTATCGTAGAACAGTTTTTCGTGGACAATTTATCGTAGAAAGGTTTTATGCGTGGTATAAAAAATTAGTGGGATTCTTTAATGATTTTTGGAAGAAGTTCTGGAATACTGCCATGTGGGACGGAACTCGGTAGTTTCTTAACCGATTATGATGGGATTGGGTATGTTGGCTGGAAATGGGATTATTGAATGATTTTTGGAAGAAGTTCTGGAATATTGCCATGTGGGACGGAACTCGGTAGTTTCTTAACTGATTCTGATGGGATTGGGTATGTTGGATGGAAATGGGATTATTGAATGATTTTGGGAAGAAGTTCTGGAATATGGCCATGTGGGACGGAACTCGGTAGTTTCTTAACCGATTATGATGGGATTGGGTATGTTGGATGGAAATGGGATTATTGAATGATTTTTGGAAGAAGTTCTGGAATATGGCCATGTGGGACTGAACTCGGTAGTTTTTTAACCGATTATGATGGGTTTGGGTATGTTGGTTGGAAATGGGATTATTGAATGATTTTTGGTAGAAGTTCTTGAATATCGCCATGTGGGACGGAACTCGGTAGTTTCATAACCGATTATGATGGGATTGGGTATGTTGGATGGAAATGGGATTATTGAATAATTTTTGGAAGAAGTTCTGGCATATGGCCATGTGGGACGGAACTCGATAGTTTCATAACCGATTATGATGGGATTGGGTATGTTGGTTGGAAATGGGATTATTGAATGATTTTTGGAAGAAGTTCTGGAATATGGCCATGTGGGACGGAACTCGGTAGTTTCATAACCGATTATGATGGGATTGGGTATGTTTGATGGAAATGGGATTATTGGATGATTTTTGGAAGAAGTTCTGGAATATGGCCATGTGGGACGGAACTCGGTAGTTTCTTAACCGATTATGATGGGATTGGGTATGTTGGATGGAAATGGGATTATTGAATGATTTTTGGAAGAAGTTCTGGAATATGGCCATGTGGGACGGAACTCGGTAGTTTCTTAACCGATTATGATGGGATTGGGTATGTTGGATGAAAATGGGATTATTAAATGATTTTTGGAAGAAGTTCTGGAATATTGCCATGTGGGACGGAACTCGGTAGTTTCATAACCGATTATGATGGGATTGGGTATGTTGGATGTAAATGGGATTATTGAATGATTTTTGGAAGAAGCTCTGGCATATGGCCATGTGGGACGGAACCACGATAAATTGTTCTACGATAAATTGTTCTACGATAAATTGCTCACGATAAATTGTTCACGATAAACTGACAGTAAATCGTCAGAAACAGTGGAAATAACATCCTTCTTAAGAGGAATAATCGAAGCCATTTTCCATAAATTAGGGAATATTGATTTTGTTAAACACTGATTAACGATGAATGTGATATGTGGCAAAAACAAATGAATAAATAATTTTAATATTTTAAAGCCATATCATATGCTATTGAATCTAATGTAATAGCTTTAATGGCATTCTACTGTATGGTACTACCATAAGCTCATCTACACAATCCAATGCAAATGTATAACCATTAGAACTACAATAATCAGAATTCGGTAAAGGCAAAACACCTAAACATTCATTAAAATCACTTATACCGTCTAATAATTCCTTCAGTATAGACGAACATGAAATACCAAGCAATTTTAAGTTGTTCCATATGCATATTCCCAAAATAAAACTAATTTTTCGCTTAATTGATGTATGCGTTAGTTTTATTTCTAAACAATTTAAAAGATTCCAAATCAACCACTAATTTGGATCTTTTATATTTTTTGTAAGCCAAATCTCTGCCAAATTAAGTCCAAAATCCTGACATTTAACCCAAAGAGCAGTAGGACATTTTTAAAAACTTTGTTTCCGAGGTATGCAAGCAGAATCTTACTGAAACACATATGAATTAAATTCATGAACGATATCTTTGATGTTATTATAAAAATAGATTCCACCCCAACCTAAAGAAGGAAATGACCTATAAAATGTTCATAGTTAATAGCGTTACAATCACGAACTATGGAATAATAAATTTTGTCTCTAGTACGAGAGAATTTGTAATAAGCCTAAACAATAATTAGTACCGCTAATTGGCCAAAAGAAATTATATTACGTTTATCGGGCACATATAAAATAATGTATGTGAAGATAGCCCAAATTCGATCCCCGAAAATGCGATGGCAACACTAATTATTGCTATCATGACATTTTTTTTACTCTCAGCCCAAAAAATCACGACATTTTTACTCTCAGCCCCGAAAATTTACTGTCATGACAGCTAAAACTATCATGACACAAACATTTTTCTGTGCTGAGAGTAAAAATATTTCATTTTGGTGAAGGATGAATATTTAAAGTAATTTTTGATTTTTTTTTTTTAACTTTTTATTGTTTTTATTCAACTCTTAACATTTTTATTTATTATTAAGCTGTTATTAGGAAATATTTATACCCGAATTTAGATTTATTGCTATAATTATTAATTAAATGTCGCAATAGTATACATAAACTTGTATAGTATTGCCATAAGCAACTATTTCGATTTTCGGGGATAGAAATTTGGGCTATCTTCACAAAGGTTATAAAATAATTAAATCTAACAAAGTGCTGTCTAATTTAGTCGGATTAAAAGGTAAACAGCACAAGTTATGTGACCTCAAGCAATCACTTAACTTAGTAATTATTAACATGTTAAAATTAAAATCTCCACAGCATATAACTTTCTCATATTATGATAGATATTCTAAAAAAATCGATTCAATATTATTAACATCTTCGGCACATGCAGGTGGAGGCTTATATTTATAAATAATAATTATAAGGATTTTATCAATACGGAAAAGCGCCAATACTAAAATTTCTACATTACCAAAGGCACCGCAGAATATTTTTTTGATTTTTAATGCAGATCGATAATAAATGACAACTTCACCCCATCGCGTATTGTTAATTCGGTCAGAACGGATAATATTATAATTATTAATACAAAGTGACTTGTTTAAAATTTTACAGCTTAGAAGAGTTTCTGTTAACGCAAGGAAGTCAAATGTGTACTCATTTAATAAAATTGTAACGTCATCAAAATGTTTTACTAGACTTCGAACGTTTAAGTCACCAGAAGTAGAAATAATGTCATGACTTGCAGGTTTAATAACAGGTGTAACGCTCTTTAAAGACGCAGCAGATGATGAACGTAAAGACAAAGAGGAGTCCCTCAACTTCGTAACTGTGGAAAATGGGATTGGTTCAGCCACATGGGAAATGGATTTTCTAACAAATTCATATTAGAAGATAGAAGTAAGCTAACCCCTTCAGAAATAACACATGATGTGCACGAAGATATTGACGAGGTATCCAACAGCAAACAGCAGGATTTTCATATGGTGCCGTATTTAGCGAAGGTGGCAATTTCCGATCTGGTTACATAATGTTGTAAATGTATATTTGACGAAATAGGTGGTAGATCAATCTAAGAAATACGTTCTAAAATTATTTCAATCTGTTCTTTGTTTTTCATCACTTTATCCGACAATTTATGAAAAATTGTTAGCTGAGCATTATCAGCCAACATTTGGTGATGCTCAAGCAAACAGAATGTTTTATTCTTGATTAGGTCACTACACTCATCACAAAACAACATAAAATGTCAGCACCTTTCCGAATTAGATTACAAGCTGCACGGTCAATAGCCGCACAACCATAATGAAACGCTTTGCAACAAAAACCAGAACAGGAAATTTCCTCATTCTTCTTAAGTTCTGTATAACATTTTCCACACTCAGGCACCAAAATTAACAAAAAATAATAATCCAACTAAAACGAAGATATGTAAACTGTCTGTTATTAAACTCCCAAAAAGTTCCAAAATTGAGTCTAACGACCAATATTTAAACTATATACAATTATTTAAACACTATATATTACACTTAGCAATAAGCTTGTTAAAAAATATATACAATTAATGTTATTAAACTATTAAATATTTTTAAAACGAAACTTCATAAAATAAAATTATTTTCATGCACGAAAAACAAATACGTCCGGCTAAGCTTACTATCGAAATCCATAAATGGTAAAATTCTGAATGAAAACTAACTTAGGCTGCGGGCCAATAGTCGGGTAAAAGTCAATTTTAAGTAAATTTTTCGGTAAATTCATTTATTTTTCAAAAACTCTATGGCAAACTGATCGAAAAATCTGTTCTAAATCCGATTTTTACCATAGTAAACAATTTACCCGACTATTGGCCCGCAGCCTTAATAATAAAAAACCCTTTATCAAAATTAAAGGTAAATAAACAAAGCTCACGCTCACTCAGCAGAAAGAAAATTTATATTTGTGACATATTTACGAGGTATAAATAAATAAAGTCAAATAAAATTTTTCGTGTTTACGTTATTGGGCTACACCGAAAATTCAACCAAACCCTACTTAGACTGCGGTAAAATTCATGACTTATTTTGTGTAGACTGACTTATTTGAAAGTCTACAATAAGTCACCTTAAGGCGGTGATACATGTACAGATTTTGCCTTTAAGGCATAAAAATTATGCGCGCTGATTGGTTAAAAGTCGGCCATCTTGAATCGCCTTATAGACAAAAATTTTAAATTGAACATTTCTCAATTTTGTGCAAGGCAATTTTTTTGCCTTAAAGGCAAAATTTGTACATGTATCACCGCCTTTACGAGAAGACTTATTGTAGATTTTCTTGACTTATTTTGGAGAGTTTCCACAAAATATGATATTTCATACATTTTTGTTCGTAATAAATTTTAGCTGTGATAATACAACAACAGTAGAAAAATAAATTTTTAATACAATTATAATTTGTAAATGTAAAATAAAAATATTTTTTTCTGTAAAATTATGGCGGCCAAAAACAACCGCAAAAGGAAATTTTATATGTACTTTACGTTGTGAAATGTAAGGTTATGTTCAAATAAGCCTCGATTTGAATTGGACCAGCAGATAATTTAATTCAAGCCGCCATTTTGAATAAGTCAAATAAGTCGACTTATTTCAAATAAGTCGCGAATTGGACCGCAGTCTGAAATTAATTTTAATTTTTGTAGATAATAAATATTACTTAAAGAAATTACCTATATACTTTATATATGTCATAAAAAACATGTTAAAATATATACTTACTCATTTCGCTAATTAGCCATGGATAATGCCTGTCAGGCCTCCCAAGTTGTAGATCTTGATATCAGTAGTTAAACTTTAGAAAAATGAAATCTTATTTAAGTAAAGATTTTAAAAATCAGTTAAAATTTTAGTTCTATTGCAATAGTTTATATTTTCAATCGAATTTTAAACATTTCATTTAAACAAAGTTAAAAGGTCGAATTGTTAAACGAAAACAAAAAATTTTACATTTAAAAATTGTTTTTTACGATACAATGAACTGTCACAAGCTCTAATATAAATTAATTAAAACTTGTAGATGAGTGATTTATGATAAGAAGTTTTAATGTTTAATGTGAAGTTAATGAGATTTTCAAAGAATTGATTTTCGATAAAGACGACTATATAGTGCTAATAAAAATATTTAATTAGTTGACTGTGTGAGGCTATACTCGTAATTATAGTCAAGAATTACATTAAAACTATGTCCACCATATTTTACTGAACACACTCTTTGACATAAAACACATCTGCCATATAAATCATAATAAATAAACGTTTATGCTTCTGAAGTTTTTTTTAATTTATATATTATATAGGTATATATGAGTATTATATACAAGCATACGTATGCAATATATAATATATAGGCAAACTATTTGGCTCTATATACTCTTATGTTTGAAGTACATACTTCAATTGAAAAAAAAACGTTTATTTTCCTTAAAGGCAAAAATCATCATCATCATCTTCGTCGTATACACGAACGATCTCTTCTCACCTAGTATATTGGATTGGGGGGCTTCAATGAATATGTATACCTGAATAACATTTATATTCACATAATTTAAGTAGTGACAGCTTTTAATCTTAGAACAACATTATCTCTTTTCGCATTCATTCTTTCGTACCCTTTCTACTTACTATAAATACCTACTCTCCACCGCCATCGTCGTGTTAAACTTGTGTGTAGTATGTTGCAGTATAAGAAAAGAAATTTATTTCTTAAAACATTTTATTTTTGTGTGTTAAAAAAGAGCCACAACCGTGGAATTGATGATGAAGATGTATCAAAAAAGAAAACATGGAAATTTTTTTATGTTTTATTGGAAATGCATGCAAATTTTCCATTTGTTTATTATTAAATTTTAGTTTGTAAGTTCAAAGTAGGAAATAGTATTTCTGTTATGTTACTTTTCTCCACTATACGAGTAACTATAAAATTGTTATCTATAAAGATTTCTTACAGCGAAACTGTAAAGAAGAAAACATGTTTCTTCTTAAATGTGTATTATAGAGTTATATTTTCGACGATGTACTCAGTGAAATTTGGTTTTATTTCAATTTGTTGTTGTCTTATAAAAAATGAAAAACAGTAAAATAATTTTCTTTTTTTTTACAAGAATAAAGGAAATAAAGCAATCATTTTAAAGATTTCTGTTCGTTCGTACAGTTTTTTTTCTGTGCTGCGCTGTACTTTAAGAGATTCTCATAAATCTTTATTATTTTATTGAACACAAGAAAAAATTTAATAATACCACCAATAATCTTAAGAAATGTAAGATAATACCACTTATAAGAAATATATAAATATAATTCATAATTCTTTGTGTGTTACAAGAAAATATTTTAATGAAGGTGAATATTCAACCCTTGTTGAGCGCACCGGGGCCAAAGTATGTCGGTTGTGTACAATTAGTACAATACAAATTGAGTGGTGTATTAGGGTTAAACAACTATAAATCGTTTCTTAGAATAAACTCTGTTCTAATTCCGAAAGTTGCATGCGTGATTCATGAGTCATAACGACCGAATTTAATATTTTGATTTTTTATAGGAAGGATTTGTTGAACCCGAACCACCAAATTTTCTCACCACATTATGCATATATGTACATATACCAAGGTTGGCAAATAATATTTGTTTTGTAAATCAAAATTGACTTCTGATTTAATATTTACACAAATCTTGTATATTCACACCATGTACAACGATAAACAGAATATAGCTCCTCTTATCCAAATATAAGCGCGCTAATTAACGAGCCAAGCCGCGCGCATTTCGGTTATTTTGATTTTTTTTTGCTCTTGCATTTGTTAGACGTGTGTTTTTAAATCATTTTAATGATTCGTCTTAACCTTATAACAAAACAGACCAAAAAAAAACTTTTGACGAAATTTACTTAGTTATTTGTTTTATTTCTGTTTAAATTAATTTTAATGAATGAACATGCAAGTTCATTCAAATGCCCATAGCAATTGTATGGCATTGGTATGTGTTTAAAAAAGATCATTGATCATCATCATCATCATCATTGTCATTATTCTGTGTGATTTCACTCTTTTGAAGATCCTCATCGTCCATATTACGAGTATTATAATATATAATTTAAAAGCAAATTTCTCGTTCACATCGTAATAATATATGTAGATGATAAAATGGAATGTTAGAAATCATTTGCCACAAAGCAGATTTTTTGTGTGGTATTTAAGTTAATTAATTAATTAATTAATTCACTAATTATGCATGTATAATGTATATATTATTATAATATGTTTATAGTGGACTGATGAATCAAATTATAATATTTCGACAGTTGAAATCAGTTTTTTTAATTAAGAAACGGACACACGTTATTTAGATGAACTTCTAATCATATTGATGCATCGAACATCGTGAATATATGGTTTGATCATTAAACACAACGAAATGAATAAAATTGAACAACTTTTTGCGTATTTTTTAATTGATTTTCGTGGTATAACCTATTAAAATTTAAATAAGATAAAAATAGGACTTGGAAGATTCGCTTTGTATGTACACCTGTACTGATAAACAACTCGATAATTTTAATTCAGATTCAGGGCGTTTTAAGCAAAATATGCTTTTTTAATTTTATTATTTTACTAATGAACCTAATTAATTACAAAAGTAACTTATTTCATAGATTGGCTCCAAACAGTTTATTGAACTAATTACAATATTGTTGTACAGTAAATTGAAGTATCTTTTTCAACTAATTCAATATCTTCAACATCTAGAACATGTATGATGTAAATGACCACAACATCATTACCGACTTGAATTGATTTGGCGGGATTCAAACACAACATTTAAATCGTAAATGCTACTTGATTGCAGTCCAGAAAATAATTCAGTAAATCAAACAATATAAAGTTAAGCGACAACTGTTGAACTTGATGTTTGCTGTCAGTGGCAGACAATTCTAAAATGTATCAATCTGCTCAAATGAATAAGCAGTGTTGAAATATTGCGCGAATTGCGAACACGAGTGACTCTATTCGCAAAATTGCCAACTAAGGGTAAGTTAATACTATAGGGCTGCCTGAAAAGTTTCCGACCTCAACATGAAAATGGTCGCACTCGTCCCCCGCGCGGTGAGAGCTGCGTTTGCTCAATTTCGACCAGAAACGTACAGACAGAAAAAATACAGTCAAAACCGTGGACTGCCAAAGGGGAATTGGCTCCAAAAAGGCAAAGGTTTTTCCTTCGTCTGGGAAAGTAACGGCGACTGTTTTCTAGAACAGTCAAAATGGTAAAACCCTTACAGGATCATACTACGTATCATTACTTGAAAAGCTGAAAGCAGAAATTGCGGAAAAACGGCCATATTTGCAGAAAAAACATGCTTGCTCCACCAAGACAATCCGCCTTCTTACACCTCAACGGTTCTGGACCAACCTTCTTACTCACCAGAAATATGCCCCAAAGTAATTTTAAGTATTTTTTTCTTTATTTCTCTCATAGAGAAATAAAGAAAAAATTACTTGTATCTTTGTTAGGTAGTAACTTTGCTGTCAACCGTCGTATAAATAGTACAGGTATAACCCCAATTTACCGGAAGCCTCAAAAATTTTGCCTTTTAAAGATATTCAGTCAGTTTCAGTTAGGTTAGAATTTTCTCAAGGTTTTGTTAAATCGACTTTTCGCTGTCTGTACGTATGGCTTACTATGTTTTACCGTTGTGACTATTTGTACTAACGTTATTTTATTTCGTAATAAACCGACCAAATGTCACAGTAGTTAAAGCTTTGTACGTTTGGATTGGGAGGTACCGAATTCGAATCCCGATAGGGCGTTAGGAGCAGGATGCAAAACGGGTTTTTCATCATTTGATTATGATCGGTGATGGAAATAAATACAATTACACAATCGTAGGAAATTGTTCCATTTTGCGTCAAATCTGTATGACAACAACGACTATGATGATTCATACTTACTTAGACACAATCTACTTCCCAACCACCCCATACTTTTTCTTTACTTTAACGCTGGATCGCGGACAAATTAGAATTTAATTTAATTATAGATGGAAGATTTGCAAGAATCGCAACAATCAGTTTCGAACTTAATGAGATTATTGATTTGAAAAAATCAGTCATCTCATCAGGCCGCGGCGACTGACGTTGATATTTTACATAGGAATATTGTCTATATATAGAACAATACCATGTATATGTAGCTCTAGCGAATTACTACCTAGTCTATGGAATTCGATTCTTTCATATTCTCCATCTATATTTCATTTTTACCAATTAACTTTTCGTTGTGTACGAATTATACCTCAACGCTGATTGCACCACTTCGGTTAGTGCTACAATCACCAAAATTGTATAGGCTTCTCGTCACAAATAAACAACTGTCCTCTAAAATTTTGGTGGTCGTACCGCTCTCTTAAGTGGTCCAAAATTGAGCACAACTTAAGAACTTAAGGCTGACTGGTTGAGGCATTACTTTTATATTTTACGTTGTTGTTGTTTTATTGTATGGTTATGTTGTGATTGTTCCGTACATTGGTCTATTTCAGTATATCTCGAATTAAATACACAATCGTAGGAAATTCTTCCATTTGGCGTCAAATCTGTGTGACAACTTTGAATTTCCGATTCTGACGATGATACATAATTTATACTGATGCTAAACTGGTGTTAATGGCAGAGCAAGAGCCAGCAGTTTTTAGGGTGCCACTGTCCTTACCAGTTTCAGAATCTGTTACAATAGAACGAGAACGTCAGATCGTTAAATTTAAATTTTTTATTTGTACTCCGCAATCAAAATATTTATTAACAAAGTCTTATTTAATTAAAAATTTAAAACATCAAATCACAAAAAAATCGAAATCTTATTGAAATTCAGAACATCAGTTAGCCTTATTTAAAAAGATGTATTAACAACTTAATATTCGGATATGTGGACGGGTGTGACGTTTCTTCGATCACCATTTCCTCGGCATCATCAATATCATTAAGCACATTCTAATCCATTTTTGAAAATGCAATTTCATACGTGATGTTAATCCACACATTTCCACACATTTTAATTTCTTTAATCATTTCATTTTGTCACTGCTTGTTGAACTGTGAACATCAAACATTGATTTTACTTAATTATACAAAATTTTTCAATACTTTACACAAGAACTGTTAATAAATATTTCAAAGTTGCTTAAATAATATTCAGTTTATTTGAGCTAAACTTTAATAATATCTAATAAAATCTAATTGATAAAGTGTAATAATCACTTAATAGTCAAGTTTAATGTAAAAAAGTGTTTTGTTTTGAAATCTATCAGCTGTTTTAACCAAATCAAACTCATGACTAACAGTTTTTAACATTGATGCATAATTAAGAATAAAATGAAGTGTGTATTATGTGAAAAAAGCTATTAAATGTGGGACGTGTGATAATAAGTTCCATCCAGGTTGTGTACAAATTCCTTTAACAGTGCTTGCTGAAATAGCTAAAAATGATTTAGAATGGTTGAGTCCACAATGCACAAGGTCGTCTGTATTATTCGCATCTACTTTTGAGGCTGAGGATGATAACGAAGATGATTTTTCTAATATCAAAACATATGTAAGTAGATTTGCCGCCGAACTAAAATCTTTAACAGCAACACAACACGAGTTTACTGCATCGCTAGAATTATTTATGAACGAACAATTTGAAAAATTCTTACAATTATTCACCATTGTTAAAAATTAAGGTGAACAAATAAAACAATTACAAATCGTGTACGTACGAAAACTTATCAACGTTTTCAGTTGAATTAAAAAAACAAGTAGCAGATTTTAATATCAAATTGGGAGTAATTGAGGAAGGCTCTCGCAGAAACAATTTACACTTCCGCGGGGTATCTGAGGAACCTGCTGAAAATGTGAGAACCAAAGTAAAACAAGTGTTTGATAATCTTGGAATTCAGTCATGTGCAGAAAGGGTCATAAACATCGTTCGTAATCATTAGGGCAAACAAAAATATGCTCTTAAAAATAGGTTTTCGGGGTATATCCTCTATCCGGTCGCAAATTATTTAATTGCGAGGCGAAATATGGTTACTAGATTTATTTTGCCATGCCAATTGACATAGTTTTTAAATTTAAATTTGTTTTGCGATTGTAAAGTAGAAATACATGACCTCGGAAAATGCGTAACAGTCTTTTTGTGTATTTCTACTTTAAAATCGCAAAACAAATTTAAATTTAAAAAATATGTCAATTGGCATGGCAAAATAAATCTAGTAACCATATTTCGCCTCGCAATTAAATAATTTGCGACCGGATAGAGGATATACCCCGAAAACCTATTTTTGAGAGCATATGTTTGGTTGCCCTAGTAATCATCATAAAAAAGATGCGCAAACTGTTAATACAGTAATTGTTAAATGTGACAATGGATTAACAAAACAGAAAATTATGCTAGGCCAAACAAATTGAAAAAAATCGTAAACTTATTGTGATAACACACATACTGGGATCATAAAACTATTACAAATTTATTCGCAATCTTTTTTAAATCAGTCTACAATAATAATAATAACATACCAATACCGAATCCAAGCAGTTTCATTGAACGTAATAGTTTCTCAATATTAAACAATTTTTGTGTTTCTTTTGAAGAAACTTATACCAATTTGATAAATCTCGACACAAACAAGGGTTGTGGTGCAGATTCAATTTCACAATTTTTTATAAAAAATGTTTCTGGTTCTATTTATATACCACTAATAATTATTTTCAACAAATCCTAGCAGGAAGGTATTTTTCCCAGTGAATGGAAAACAGCGAAGGTTGTGGCAACCTTTAAAATTGGGGACATCAAGAATGTAGCAAATTACAGACCAATTTGTATTTTAAACGTGTTTTTTAAAGCTTTTGAAAACCTATTTTATACTAAATTATTTAATTATACTAAAGATAAAATATCGAAATATCAGCACGGGTTTTTTCATGGTCGCTCAACTTTAACCAACCTTATAGAATTTTCGGAATTCGCTTATCTTAAAAAAAAGGACAATCAGTTGATGTTATATATATATATATATATATATATATATATTGATTTTTCAAAGACTTTTGATAAAATAAATCATTCTCTCTTATTAACTAAACTACCAAATTATGGCGTAGGTGGTAAGAATCTTAGCTGGTTGATCTCCTACTTGAGCAATAGAGTTCAATATGTTGAAATAGAAGGAATTTGATCTAATGAAATAGTCCCCGCATCAGGGGTTCCACAAGGTAAAACCTTGGGTCCACTGTTACTCTTAATTTTTATTAATGATCTTTCAACCAATCTTGAAAATAATGTATGGTATTATTTGCGAATGATCTTAAAATATATGCTGCTATTAAAACTATCTCTTATTGTGAGAAGTTGCAGAAGGATCTTAATAGTTTATTTGACTGGTGCCAGCTAAATTATATGGAATTAAATATAAATAAATGTTTTGTTCTTAAAATCAAACCCAGAAATATAAGTTTCAGATACAATTATCGAATCAAAATCGTATTTAGGAATTATTATTGATAACAAACCGAGCTTAAACCACAACCTTCAAGAAATAGTTAGTAAATCTCTCAGAATCCTTGGTTTTATTATGTGAGTTACATCGAATTTTTGCAATAATCAATCATTGCTGGCCTTTTAACGTGCTCATGGTAGATCAATTACTGAATATTCAACACCAATTTGGCAATCATGAGGTACATAGTAAAGCTTTGGAGAAAGTTCAGAGAAAATTCGCTCGCTTACTTAACTTTGAGATTACCCTGCGAACCATATATCTCCCGCATGGAGAAATATTGTCTACATTCGCTTCAAAATCGACGTAAAATCAAGGACGAGCTTACGTTATATACAATTTTAAATGATATAATTTATTCGGATTTAAAAACGAAAGTTAAACTGAGCACAAATCCACTCAACATCAGGAATCCCCTAACATGTAATGTTAAACCGTTTAAAACAAATTATTGTAAAAACTCCCCTTTAATTCGTTTATGCAAATTGCTCATAATATTTATTTTAATGATTTACAATTTAATATTGGTTCTTTAACAATTTCCAAAAAAATATGTATTTAGCATTTTAGACAATTCTAATCCCCTTTCGGATTAAATTTAAATTTAAATTGAGATATTTTGTTAATCTTTTCAATTATTTTTAATTTAAAATAATAATTCTATTATTATAATTAATACTATTAATACGATACTAAAATTTTGTAAATCGTGTTTATGCTAGCAAGTAATTGGAATTTTATCCCCCGTTTGTTAGCTAATTTTGAATGAAATAAATAAATAAATGAATATTTAATATTTATTAATATATGTATATTTCAAATATACAACTCAAAAGTAACGAATTTTTCCTTCTATTGGGTACCCGCAAACATTTTTTGCCACCGTTCGCGAAGCAAGGTCAAAAAATTGGGTCGATATTTTTCCATACAACATATTTTTCCATAGTTTCTGTCTATTCTCTGTAACTAAACTGCCCTGGGTATTGCACACCGAGCACAGGATGTGCAGTACCAAATGATCCAGTGTCTATAGAGTAATATATAATTTGTTTTTTTGCTTTGCATACTCTTCGTACACTGGCATTCTGTTCAAAGCAAAATTTAAAGAACCGAGTATGCACTGTGTAAGCACAGTTCACAAATAAAAACTCAGTGTGCAGAGTAAAATTACTCAAGTTGAATAAAAAAACACAGAATATTTTTTGACAGCGCACTGCTTGCTCAGATTGAATTAAAAAATAGGCCCACTATAAACTATATTTTTGTGAAACGGGGATTCCCATAAAACTATCTAAATGAAATTACTCTCACACTGTATTTTCAGAGGATTTTTGAGATAATAGCTGAAACCAGTGCCTATGTTTATATGTTTACAGCCATAATTTATTGAGTGTATATGCAAAAAAGGCCAAAAAAACGTAAACACGAAAAAAACTTTCATACAAATGCTATGAAGTTTTTTTTTGTCTTTATTTATTTATATCTCGTAAATGTGGTAGAAAATTAAATTTGCATTCTCCTTCCGCACTGGTGAAACGATACGAAAACCGTGTGATTTCAAAACCGAAAGAGGTTTTAAACATGTTTTAACATGTTTTAAACACTTTGTTAAAAATATAATTAAAAACTACAAAAATCTTTTAAAACAATAAATAAACGTCTTTTTTGTTGGACGTTTTTTTCCCTACCCCCTTCGGAGTGCGAACTAAAGAACCCGACCCGCAATCGTACTGATGCCAGTAGTAGGCTATACAAATACAATGTGTAGATGTTTCTACGTAAATCGGACCTATGGTCGTATATCTTCGATTTGCGGACCGCGAAAGAGTTAGGAGTGCCTTGGCCCAGCACAGATTGCAAAGATTAAATTATAAAAAAAAAGGTTTAACTCTTAAGCTTATGGCATTTATCCCATCATTTATATCTATGTAAAAAAACTTAGCATTACAATGAAAGAAATGTCTATACATTTGGAGATGCCGAATGACTATCTCTTGATTTTCTATTAACGAATTCTAGTCAGCCAATTGCAATTATGGCTTTATAAATTCGAACCATCCAATTCGAGACCATACTTTATTGGTTGGTTTTCTACTGTCGCTAGTTGCGACCTTTGGTGCGGGCACAATCACTATATCTCCCGTATTTTCCTCAATTTTTTCTCTAAGCGTTTTGCCACACTTCTCACACATGTGTCATTCCTCTAGCATCAGTCTATTTTAAGCCTTTCAGTTCTTTTTTTAATCTGATTTCTCGAAAATCTCGGAATGGATCTTGAAACACCATATCTGAGGGAGTTTTCTTTCTTACACTGTGCACTGTGATGTTCAAGGCTACTTGCACTTCAAATAATTTTTCGTCTCAGTCGTTACATTCAATACCTGAAATAATCTTCCAAATACATTTCTTCACTTACTTGTTCACTGTTCCCCTGACTATTCGAACGTACAGTACCACTTGCAACTTTTACGTGTTCACATATTTATTTTTATTTTTTACATACGACTCTACATGGTCGAATTCTATCATCACAAAAGACTCATTACCTTTTTCTAAGGGATACAGATATGCCTACCATCATATTTTTTTAGTATAGACCTTTTATGCGCCTATGGACTTGGATACATACATTTCCCAAGAGAGACTCAAATTCGTAACCAAAAGTCCAAAAATAGATTTAAAAAATATAAGCCCTATTGGCGGCGATAATAATGGCAAACTTTTAAAAAAGGTTCACCAAAATCTCGATGTCAAATGTTCGAAAAGTGGACTGGTTTTCGTCAAAATGCGAAATGAAATCTTAAAAATTAGCCGCCCATAAATTGTATAAATGCCGACCCGCATTCTATAAATATATTGGATCTCCTCACGTTTTATGTATCAATATATTACAGTATGTAATTCCCTTATCTAATTTCTTTTAAAATTGATATCATTAATTAATAAGTCACAAATTTATAAAATAAGCAAATAACAACAATAAAATATAAAGTCTTAGAGATTTTTCAATAAGATAACAGTCTAAGTTATTTTTTTATTTTTTTTTTTTTTGCATATGTATGTATACAACAGCGGTCCACGAATAACACCAGCAACAACAAACCAAAAATAAAATTCCAACAAATAAATAAAACAAGCCAAAATATCTTGTTGCCTGTGTTGTTCTTATTCTGTAACAATTTTTCTTGATAAAATACAAGAAAATTGTTTTAAAAAATAAAATTGAAAAAATTAAAAATCGAAGAAGAAATACAAAATAAGAAATGTGCTTCGCTCTCATGATATAATATACCGGACCGGAGTATAAAGCAAAGATTTCTTTACAGGTGGATTTAATTTATATCACCAAAACGAATGATTTATAAATCACAATGATTTGTTTTGGAGGTTTGGTTTCGGTTGTGACTCTTGTCGAAATATGTATATATGTATATATTTTGGTGTTAATTAGTTAGTCTGCCATGCACATGCCAAAATGGTGTTTATGAATGAAAAAATTAAGAGAAAAACAAAGCAAGCGTCTTAAGCTTATTTGGGAAGATATTTTTTTATTATATGTGTGTTAAATAGTCGTGTCTCGTGCATATGGTATTAAAATCTACCGTACGTATAGACATAAACCACAAACCATTAAATCAAATCTAAAAAACATATCACAGAGAATTCTCAACTATCCCAACCTCGAAACAATGTTTATATTTTTATTTTTTTTGTATTAAGAAAACAAATAAGATTTTTTATTTGAGATAAATTTCTCATATAAACATTTTTGTAATTCCATTCACAAAACTATCCAATTTGTCATAAAAATGTATATGTTTATAGAAAACTTATATCTAGATACAAAATATGTTATAGCGAGCGTATAAAAATACCCTTTCACAACTTTTACGTGTACTCGTATATTCAAACACTAAACACATTCTCGAATGTAGGTGGGTTTTAGGAAATGAAATCAATCGATCTTTTTTCCATGCCTCAAGAGAGCCCACTCATCATCATCATCATCATCAACATCATTATGTACAGAGCTCGACACAAAATAAAAAAAATTCACTTTGTTCAATAATATTGACATAATTTTTAAGATTTTGTTATAATAAAATGTCAAAGCGGTTGGTGAATTGGTTTATATAATACAAACTCAAAGATATGTGTGCGGTGGTGTGCGCTGTATACTTACATATATCGTATTTAGATGTATGTACGTATAGGTATACATAAAATGTTGGTACCCGCTGTGATTTTCGATGTCAGAAATTGTAAAATAGAATTACAAAAAAAATAACAAAATACCAATCAAGCACACCTAAAATGTCTTCAAGAATATTATAAGAACAGAAAGAACAAGACTTAGAGAAGATTTTATTTAATCTTCTTTCTATTTTTAACCCTGTATGAAGACTTTACGTGTTAACCATATAAAATTGTCTACACTAGATGAGATTGATTCGAGAATAATACATTAAATTTTCCGCCCGTTCAATTCCTAGAATCTCAAAACTTTTATTATATTTATTACGTGAACAACCTATCTAGTAAAGATTCGATCCATTAAACCAAAAGTAAATCGTAAATCTTATATGCCCGAAAATCCTTTTCTTTGAAATTCAATTAAAATTTTTGGTATACACGACGCAAACAATACAAAATACACTTGGATGGTACCTACTTTGTATTCCGGTAGCCAATTTTAGAAGTTTTTATGTAGGTATAGGTACACACCGAGGGGTAAAAAGAACAGTCGAAATTTCTTGATTTGAATACAAAATTAACGTATAAAAACATAGAAAATTTTAATTGTTTGATTATGAGACAAAGATTAGATTTCTAACAATAGTCCTGTGTCGTTTTATTGCGCGTTCAAGTCGTGTTTTAAGACAATGTAAATTGTAATTATATATGAAGAATATGTACAAGATTTGAATATGTAAACGTTAATTGATGAGATCAAATGGTTTAGTTTTGTATATGCGAGGAGGTATATCCGAATATGCGGTATAACCCGCGCGTATATCGATGATTTTTTATGAATCACGTCCCGTAATCAATTTTTTTTTTTTTTTGTTTTATTTTTAATTAATTTAAATCCTGTTTGCGTTATCTTATATACAATATTGTCGTAATTATATATTTCTTATAAACGTTTTTTTGTAGATCAAATTAAGAAAACATTTTTTGTCGTGTATAGTGAGAAACAAATGATTGCAAATTGCAAATAAATAAAAAAAAAATGTAAAACATATTTTCACGAATTTACGTGGTTTAAAATTTAATTATTTCAATTTTTTTTTTAATTTAGACTGTCCGATCGCGATGAAAGTGAAGTTGAATATTTCAAATACTTAATGTGGGCTAGAGTGTTAATAAACATATAAGAATTCCTATAGAGGTCAAAATCATTTAGAATTTTGATCGGATACTGTGAAAATATGGTACAGCTGTAGACAATCTATCTAATCGACAAACTGTTATTATACAATTGACTATGATTAATTATTAATAATCTATAAATAAAAGGAAAGTTTAATTACTGAACACTTACGAAGCTTACAAAGTGTATTGGTTCTCTTCAGACAAACTTCCAGTAGAATATTACGAAACACTATAGAAAAGGCTAATTGATAAAATCTGCCAGACATAACAGTTTCTTCTGCTACTGTGAGATCAAGCATATGGTAGAAAACTCTCATATATGTACCATTTTTTTGATCTTATTTTAATTTTTCAACGTAATAAATTGGATGCACCCACATAAATGTTTTATATACATTCACTATTGGCGGACAGTCGACATTGATAGTGCCATAATGTTTCTCCCATCTCGTCGATAAGTTTCCACTGAACTACAGTTATTTGGTTTCCCTCGATATTAGACACCATCACCCGATAGTTTGGAATTCGGCATACGATTTTTTCGAGCTGTTTCTAATAGACGAATAGACGCATAATTAAGTTGTAAAAAAAACTTATAATTCATGTTTGAAGGAATTACTCGTGCAAGATGAATTACAACTTTGGAGGCCGCTCCTAAATTTAACTCAGACCTTGGTCGTTTTTCGTGATCATTTTCTTGACCAGTATATAATTCTAAATTATACGCAAAACCAGAAATTCCACATGAAACGGAAATTTTAAATCCCCATTTATTAGGTGTAGCAGGCATATACTGTTTCACAAATGATCGAGTGTTTGTTGAACACATTTGTTCATCTACCGATAAACATTCTTCCAAAGGCACTTTTTGAAAATGTTGAATAACTTGTTGAGTAGTCGCCTTATTTTGTATAATCGATCGTGGTCTGGGTGAGTTCTAGGAAGCATTCTCTCCATTATTATTAAAATGAATGTTTTATCTGATTGCCTCAAATTTTCTTAATGACATCCTTTCTTGGACCATGGCATTACCCAACTTCTTTTGCAAATATCTTCAATTGTTGCTGATTTGTGCAACAGGCATATCCCGATAAAATTCTTCACATCTTTGGTGGTAAATAATTTGTTATTATTCGGATTTTTCTGAAATCCGTATAAATTTGTCTATTCAACAACATTTCCCACTATACCATCGTCGAAGAAATAATTGAAAAATGATAATGGTGCACTTAAATTTATTTGGTATTTCGTAAGATCAGAGGCCCCTAAAAAATAATGTTACTCTCCAGATATTTGAAAATCCTTTTTTCCATACAACTCGTGAACATTCACCTTTTAATTCCTTTAGTTCGTTCAAAGCAGTCATTGTGTTGCTAAATTCATACACATTTTCGTCAAATACGATTTCCATATTTGCAATATCAAAAGCCGCATTTACATCATTAGACACAATTTCATGTTGAACTTCCAGTTCCATATCTTCTTGTAAGTCCTCTGCGATTGTTTCCACCACCACTTCTTCGTAACTATCGTCTTCTTCTTCACCATCTTCATCAAATCCATTTTCCGAATCTGACCAGTGGCCCTATTCTGGCCTTCCCTGGGAATAGGGAATTGGGAAAAATATTTTCATACCATTTTTGTCCAAATTGTATTTTTCTGGCCTACTGAAGAAATAAGTTTAGTGCAAATATTTTCAAAACAGAAAAATATTTTCTAATTTAACTTTGTTAACCTCCTACATAAAAACATTTGTGATATAGTACATTGTACATTGAATAATTTTTGCTAAATTCTTAAATAAATCGAAGTAAATCTGGAGCAACTTTTCACTACATCACTAAGTACATTGGTAGAATTAAACGTTCCCGCCAATTTTTTTGCCAACTTTTTTACCCTAGAAACATAGTTTTCATATAGTAATACAATAAACAAAGGAATATGTGGCAGAGTAGTGATGAAAAAGATTTTTTTTTTACGAAATATAATTAGTTGAAATTAACATATCATATATAATATACTGTGCACTAAAGGGTTAAAAAATGGAAATTTATAGGCTGCTATGAGGCGGGCTTAATAACCCTATAAATCAAAAATCGGTTCAGACCCAAATTTGAAACATTGAACTTACGGGTCCAAAATTGCTCCTGAATGCAAAACAAGATTGACATGGCATAATTAAATGCACCACGAAAAAATATTGAGTTTGTTTCGTAATAGGTGTCATATAATTGTTCTGTGTTCTTTGAAATCGCGTTAACATTACGTTTTAATTTTTTTGTTAAGGTATACAAAAAACAAAATAAATGAGAATAACGAAAATCGTGTTATTTAAAACCGTGTAATTTGAGGGAACGGGTATCCGTGATCTTCGAAACCATGTTCTTCGAATACTGTGTTCTTGGAGGGTTACCTGTAATTTAAAACAAATTGTTGTTTTGAATAAAAATAATACTACCAGTGAAATGGAATCCCAAAGAGAAATACCTCTAACATAAAAGTATGTATTTTTAAAGATCTGCACTGGTTTATTAGGAGAAGTAATCGTAAACTTGAAGAGAAGCTTTAAAATTTAAAAACACACAAGAAGTTCATAAAAGCCAACTAAACTACAGCCAAGAAACAATTTAAAAACAGAGAAATATGATCAAGTTTCCTAATACTTAAAATGAACCGAGTACAAACATTGAAATTAAAACATCTTTGGAGCAACATTCATATTCTACTGAAGCATTCCAAACAAACCAACGTCACCATAAATTAAACGTGGAAGAAGGTGTGAGAAGGACATATGCTTTTTAAAATTACTATCGGTGAACCCTACTATTTTGTACAGACAACTCTCTCTCTCTCTCTCTCTCTCTCTCTCTCTCTCTCTCTCTCTCTCTCTCTCTCTCTCTCTCTCTCTCTCTCTCTCTCTCTCTCTCTCTCTCTCTCTCTCTCTCTCTCTCTCTCTGGCTTTCATATCCCATGAAGGGATTTCGCCGCCTGACAGACAACTAAACATACCAAATACCGTTTTGCTTACCGTGATCCAATGGTGACCCAAGCAAGAATTTTATTGAGAATTAACCCTAAACTTCTAACCACATTAGAAAATAGAATTGACAAATTACGTGGAAAAATTCCAGGAAAATTATCAATTTTTTCTAAATCATAATTAGTAAGAGTTAACGGAATCATTATCTAAGTTTATACTCCTATATATTTGCACATCATCAGCAAATATTCGAAACGAAGAATGGCGAATCGAACACTCAACGTCATTAATTTATATAGAGAATAGTAAGCCACCAAGAACCGACTCAAGAAGTTAGAAAAAGAATAGTTATAAAAGATTGCCTGAAAACTACCCGAAATATAGTCTAAAATCAATTTAATTGAAGAGGGAGACAAATTAAGGTTTGAAAGAAGCTTATTAAACAAAATTTGATGATTAATTGGATCGAACGCATTAGAAAATTCCAACAGAGTAGGACAATTGATTTCTTTTTACTCATACTGCGACGAACATCAATGCAAACATTCAGTAAAGCTTAGTAGATCAGCGAAACTTTCTGAACCCCGATTGAAAAAGATTAAAGAATTGAAAACTATTTGGTGTTTTACTACTAACTTTGAAAAAAAAAAAACTTAAAATGCTGATAGGGCGGTAATGGCAAAACTCAGAAGGATTGCCAATTTTAGGAACAGGTATAATTTTACTCAGCTTCCGGTCGTTAAAATAAAATTGAAAATAACAAGTAGCTTGATATAATAGGAAAAATTCGCTTTACTAAATTTAAAATCACCGTATCTAGACGAAACCATTAAATATATAATTAGTACAGAAATTAAAATAGTATATTTGGTCAAAAGAAGAACTAAGTGGAAAATACTGTACGAACGAAAAGAGCCAGGGATTAACACCTCATCATACCGACAAAATGATTCTGGCAAGAAAAATAACTAAACGATACTCAAAGTCTAAAAGAGTTTTTTAAACTGAGCGTACGACCTTTTGTTCGTTTTAAGTGGATTATAAACCATATCCGAGAGAAATTTCCGCTTATTGACGAAGACATTTACAAAAAAACTCAAAATCAGTCATGACATTTTGACAAATTGGGAGGTACCGACACAACTTTGCCTGAACAAATTATATGCCACCAATGACCACAACAGTATTGGGCATAATTGTTTCCAACAAACAAATGACATACTAGGGTCATCCAAATGTTGGCGTAAAGGTTAATATGGTTTATTTTAAAATTAACAGTACCTCGTGTAATTCAAGCTGTATATTCGACGTTATTTATTAAGAAAATATATTTATTTAAAACTAATAAGGTAAAGATAAAACTTCAAATTTATTTATTTGGCTTTTCACAACTTCTTTTGGTGTAGTTAAAATAATGTTCACTGATTAATGTTTTAAGTTATTGCTCGTTCAAATCAATGTTTAAGAATGCTTCTAGAATTCGGTGATAAAAGAATAAATTCATTCTTCTTTTGTTTACTTCTATGCGCACAACGCATCATTCACAGTATTGCTGATTTTACAATGTGAATGAATGCCACAGCCGCTTAGTTCGCTGCCATTTCTCCCCTCTTAGTAGACTCTCCGTTTTCGATCCCTTATTGGCAATAAAATAGACGCGAATCTTCGTTTGATGACGGCATTCGTAATGCTGGTAAATTATTTGAACTTACGTCGAGTACCGCCACTTTTGCTACTGGTCTTGTGTATAATCCCATTGAGGTTCTCACTATAACAACACTGCGCACCTGTTGATCTGGTCCCATAATTGCATCTATGACAATTCCTCGCTTAGAACTATTTCGACGATCTTCATCCACACATCACCAGATCCCCCATTTTGATTGGATGACAGGGCCATTTTGTTCGTTTGGTAAGTGTTTCCAGATTTTCGTTCACCCAACGTTTTCAGAATTTATCAACAACCATATGTGATATTCGCCATGACTTTCGTGATCATTAAATTGTCCAGGAGAAGAAAGTATATTTGATAATCCGATTAGAAAATGGTTAGGTGTAAGCGCATCATCGCATTCGTTGTTTCTGTTTTCTATCTCGGTTAGAATTGTACATAAGAGTTCATCTGACGGCTTTCTGCATATTAAGGCATGGTAAAAATAGTTTTTTACCGGGCGGATCATTCGCTCTCAACTCCAACTATATGCGGTGCAGCAGGTGTTATGAATTTACACCTTATTGTGGGAAGTATCACCCCTGCAACTATTCGGTCAGTATTTCGGCTTCTTTTTCTAGTTCATTTTTAGGCCGAATTTGTTCCATTATAGGAATATATTTCCAAAGGTTGTCCTCTTCTGGCTATGAATTTTAAATTTTCTGTGACATAGGGCCTATTTTTTAATTAATCCCGAGCAGGCAGTGCGCTGTCAAAAAATACTTCGTATTTTTTTATTCAACCTGGGTAATTTTACTCGGTACACTGCATTTTTATTTGTGAACTGTGCATACTCGGTTCTTCAAATTTTACTCTGAAATTAATGTCAGTGTACGAAGTGTGCAAAATAAAAATCAATTTATTACTCTATGCACACCGGATAATTTTACCCAGTACAACCTGTGCTCGGTGTACACTACCCGGTAAGCCTGCTTGCTCCGGTTGAATTAAAAAATACACCCATACTATGCTCGAGTCCGCACTTAATGAACACGCCATTTCTAAATCAATAAGGACATGGTGATACGTGTAGTACCACCAAACGTTTAAGGCGGATTCAGTGCTGCGTTCTGTCGTTCCTTCCTTCGTTCTGAAATTTTTTTAAACTAGTTTTATTGGTTAAATTCGACGTTTTTTTTCTTGTGAATTTTTTTCAGCAACTTATTATTGATTTAACATGTTCGCGGACGCTTTCAAAATGTGTTTAACGCAAATTTGATAACTTTTGTAATTGCAATGATATTTCGTCGCGGAAAGGAATGTATTGTTGAGAATTATCAAATATGTCGTCTTATTTTTTAAAAAACGAAAAAATTTTATGGCTGATTTGTGCGAAAATGTTAAAAAACGAAAAAGTTGTATGAATGCTATAGCATTCACGTCCGCGAACGTGTTAAAAAAAATCAGAAGGAAGGAACGAACGCAACACTGAATCTACCTTTAGTGGGGTTTACTTCCGATTATATTTCTTGACTGATTCGATGATGGTTAATTGCATAACGAAAAGAATCTTGGGTGATGTCTTATCACATTCCTAATTCTTGTTCTGGATCGAGTCCCGATGGAAAATCTTTTCGGTTCACTTTTCCTGAATCATCCAAAGCAGTCAAAATCTTTGTAGAATGTGATATCCAATTTCTGATCCCAAATCCAGCCTTTGAATGTTCGCATTTAACTTCTCTCGGCACTTTAATCGATGTATCTTCTTCTTCGAAATTTTAAAACCAATCATATACGTAGTGGTTTTTTAGTATTGCATTCGTCGCCGCTGAATATTGCTATTTTTTACGTATTGCGCTGATGACCGAAACATCTCTCGAATATACCCACAAATTGCCACAGGCCGTTTTCTGGCCCGATACAAAATTCCCAGCAGTGATGATAACTGCTCTGGACCTTTAATAAAAACGGTATTGAGTGAAACCCCTTTCACCTTGGCTGCTGCATGATTGATTTTATTTTATTAAAGAACTTTTAACAGTTATTAATTAATAGGATCAAACTATTAAAATCAAAAATTCAACCTCTCTTGTGACCTATTTTCCAAGTAGCTAGAATAGTCTACAAATTTATGTTAAACTCTACACGATTCACAATCACAACATGTAGAAATCTCGAGTAATACATTTTATGACTTTGGCATGCCGTTGTATGTAGTGTTGAGCAAAGAAAATTAATTCAATCGAGACAATTTGGTGCCTCTATGAAAATCGTAAAATAAAAAAAAATCGACGAGGCACAACAACAACAACTGCAAAAATTTACATACATAGAGAATCGATTCATCGTTCATCATCAAATTCCCATAAATCCTGTCACACTGATTTATTCATCAAGATAACGAATTAATAATTTTTATCGTCATCAATTTCCATAAAGTGAAAAAACTAAAATAAGAAGAGTTTTTTTTTTTGTTTTTATGTATTTTCCTCTTAATTTTATATAAAATCTTGAGATTATTGTGTGTTGTGCGCTTTTTGCACTGCATGCGGAAAAAAATGGGTGCGACAATCCGACAACAACCAATTGTCATATAGAGAGGTGAGATTCACGTAAATGTCGTCTGCATGCTTGCATATAAACACATGCGTATATGCATGCATATGCATATTTCGCGGATTAAGATGAATGAATCATGTAAACACCACATTTTTTCAGTTTTCGAATGATAAATGATGATTGCTTTGGATTGTTGCTAGTTTTAAACCACATACACCATAGATTTCATTGAAGTGGCTGTGTTTTGATTTGTGCGCGTATGTATATTATTGTGGATGTTAAGCTTGCGAATTAATTGATGGATTGTATACACTATGTCACTATGCTACCTTTTTATATATGTATTTTATATGTGCAGCCAGGTGCGGAATGGGATGTGAATTGTATGTCTATACGATCTATGCGGCATTTAAAGGTCACCAGGCGCACCATAAAGTTTACAATAATTTATTTAATACAAAAACCGTCTTACATACATTTTTAATTTTAATGATGATATTTATTATGCAAATCTTAAATTAAATTCGACATTAATAATTTTTAGCGACAACAAAAAATATGTGTATTATACGGTTCCCACCTAAAATGAATTGAAGTAACAAAAAAATATATTGTAATGATCATTCATTACAACCGCCAAATACAAGAGTTGAAAAACAGCGCGCAAAAGTTGTTGGAGTCAATAATGTATAAGAAATCGAGCGCGCATATATATTAAAATTCGACAACAATAAAAGGCGAGACAACATGAATTTTTTTCGATTTTTTTTTTTAAATTGTAAATTTTATTGTAGTTTTCAATAAAAGGGATGATAAATCTTGGCGGACAATTCGCGAATACACAAAAAAAATCATCACAGGGTATAAGTTATGTCGCGCATATATCGTGTAATGCCTGATCTAATGGAGTCGCTTTACATTGTACAATGTGTCAAGAAGATTGATCATTATCGGCGAAAGTACATTGTCGTTATCCATTAAAAAAATTAAAATCGGTCGCCGGAATAAAAGCCAAACGTACAATTTGAATTATTATTAAAATTATTTATTGAAAGATTGAAACAATTGAGTAAAATTTCGTGTTATAATTGTCTGCTAAATTACACGACACACCGCTAAACATTAAGTATATTCGAAACACAATTAATTTTTATTTGGAGAAATAATTTGGCATTTAATTTTGTTTCGAAAATTCTTACACAGTGGACAGTGCCAAAGATATTCAATAAATTAAGAACCGACAGATACTTTTCGATTTTCCCCAGACCCGTTTGAGTAATGAACTCTGGTCAACATTTTTCGGTAAATATGACAACCGAAAAATTTCCGTAATTTTGTGATTATATTGTTAAAAATTACTGCTTTTAGTTTTAAAGATTACGCTAATCTTTAAATAAATACAAAAATATGTGTAAAACTGCACCTTTAAAGAGATGATCTTTCATCAATAAGAACCAATTAATCTTTTAATACTACTTAACAACATTTTGATATGATTTTCTGTGTTCGAATACTACTCGTAAAGTTGGATGTTTGTAATAATGTGAATGCACATAACTGACTTCTGACATAAAAGTTAAGTTTTTCCGATATTTAACATTTCAATATTTAAGAAACCAGGCCAACATATGACCACATGCGTATACTTTATTGTTATATTTATAACAGGGCTTGATGATTTACTGGTGAAACTATCATATGTTCATTCTGCGCCTTAATGTAAAATTTTGAAGTAACGTCACCCGTGGCAATGCACAAAAATGTGCACATTAACATAAAACAATGTATATACTGAGGCAAAAATATACCAATCGACTCCCCAAATACATGAATGGATATTGGATACATATCACAAATTAAAAAAGGCCAAGAGGTCATTTTAATTATTCTGTTGCGATATCAAACCACAAACACAAACAGACAGAAAAAAATTCCTTCGAAAAAGAAAAATTATACTTTCACGGCCCACACTTGATATGATTTTTTTTTTTAATATTATTATGGTTTGGGACCAAATAACATTGTTTGTGTAATATGTTTCTGTATTTGTTGATGATGTTAACTTTTGAGGGATAAAACCAATTAATTATATTTCATTATTGGTACGTTTAACAGTGAGTCGTGATATGTACCATTTGAAAAAATCTATGAGACATCAAAATTCTACAAGAACGAATTGATCAACCATAATCCTCCCACATATAACTGCGAATTTCAAAAAAATTATGTTTTACTTCTAACTACCTAAAAGTTCATTAAAAGTACCAATCCTTCAACTACCATCGATCTTTGTTTATATTTTTGGTTCGTATATATATGTTTGGTAATTTTATTTAATTTTATTTTTTATCACAAGAAATCATCTTGTTCTTTAATTTCATTTCTTATAAATTTAAATTCAATTTCAATCCATTTTCTTTCGTTGCGCGCGTTGAAACCAACCAAAATCCAGAAACGTCGTCATCATCATCAACAACATCATTGTGGAGTTTAACTTTATTTTATAAAATAAATTGAAGAAATTTTGTGTGTGAAACACAGATGAGGAGGATCCAGACCTAAATATAAACAATTTTTGAATAAAAATTATGACGAGCTTTTGCAAAATACATAAGATATATTTTATTAAACGTCTGTGAAATAAATAAAATGTGACTAAAGGATATGCTTATATATTTCACGTATGTACAATCCCAATGACCAATCATCAATCTTTCATACAAAGATGAAAATTCAAAATAAAAAGTATCAACAACAGAAAAATGTCTCAAGAAATGTTTTAATTTTTGTTGTTGTACGTTTTTTTACTCAAAGATATGGTCGTTGCCACCTTTTATTTATTTATTTTTTGGTCTTAAGAAAGAAATATTTTTAGTTTTTACAACACATTTTTGAAGGTGTCACCGACAATCATGTTCTTTAAGAATATAATAATAAGAAAACGAATTTATTTTCATTTTTATGTCAAATATATTATTATTAATCAATATTTATTTATTTTTCATTTATCAAATGTCATCATCATTATTTAGATTTTTTTTTTTTCTCAAGAGGTTCAGAAGACATTGATATCGGTTGTGCTTAAGTGTTTTTTTTAAAGATATGTTGTTAAGTGGCACTAGTGTAGCACTTTACCAAAACACCGCACGCGTGTTCACTACGTAAAAACGGTACACAAATATCTGTAAAAAGCCTAAGAATTCATAAGGTGCGCACAATCTTAAATTAAATTAAATCATTTAATTTTATTGCAAATAACTGAGATCACAAATTGCGATAAGAACGCATAACAATATAAAAGAGATAATCCACATAAAACTACAAAATTTATAACATTAAATTGATCGTTACATCCAAAACGATGAAACAACAAAACGGTACACAAAATATATACATATTTGTTAAAGGAAAGGAACAACCAAGCCAGTAAAACATCTCCAAAAATGCAAATATATAAAATTACAAACCGAAATTGTCACATAATTTGATTCGGACACAAAATATTTCACTAAATAATTTACAACATACAAATAATCGATGACCAGTATCAGAGATTAAATATCAGTTAATCAGTTATTCAGTTGTACGGCGAATATTGATCGAGTTTGTTGACCTAAAAATTCTCCATGATGCAATTTTGTGAAACTCTAAATTTGTAATATTTTAATATTTAACCTTGCTCTTGTATGTGGTTCCTGGATAACTGTTATGGGGACTCAGCTGAAGCTGAAATAAATTTCCACAAGTCGATAAATATAAACAATTGTGAAAATATCAGAATCTTATTCTAAAATGTATCTTCACACAAAATATTTGTATCAAGATAAATTCTAGAATTAGATTCTGTTATGTTCACAATTTGATATTTGCGACGCCCAAAATCTTATTATTAGGAAATTATAAGTGGTGGTTGGGAAGTTGATTGTGTTTACTTATACGTGTCGAGTATTATAGTCGTTGTCATACAGATTTGACGCTAAAAGGAAGAATTTCCTACGGTTGTGTATTTAATTCGAGAGTGCTAAAAATAGACCAATACATGGAACAATCACAAACACCATTACAATGGAAAAACCAAAGTAAAATATAATAAATTCGTAAACACGAAAAGTTAGTTGTGTAAATAGAATATAGATGAGAAATGTGAAAGAATCGAATTTCGTACGCTATGCAGTAATTCGCTAGTAGTACAACTACATGGTATTGTTCTACACTCTAAGAATTAATTCTTCGTACGCTTTAAAAAATTAATTTGGTAATTGTCCTTTGAACTAAATAAAGTCATAGTCAGCTGTAAATTAAAAAGGACAACAAATGAAACCAAAATATGTGCTAATCCATTTTATTAAAACCGATTGTAATCTAAAAAATTATAAAAATTATAATTTGTTTACAATTGTTTACGAACAAATTCATCGTACGATTAATTCAATTATTATTTAAAACAAACGAAATTATTCTTAATAAAGTGTCGGCTCTTCTTTAGACCCTATAACTGCCTTTAATCTATTATTCATAGACACAACCAACTTTTGTGTGAATTTGGGCGGTATTCGGGCCCATTCAAAATTGTATCTTGAAATGTTTTGTTGGAAGTAAGAGGGTGTTTATGAAGTTGTCTCTCTATATAATCCCACAGATGTTCAATAGGATTAAGGTCAGGACTTAGTGGAGGAGGGCGTAATTGCTTGGGCGTGTTATACAGCAACCATTCTAGAACAACTAGAACTGTGTGTTTGGGGTCGTTATCTTGCTGGAAGATCCAATTTTGCGGCAATTCCAATTTCTCCACAGATGCTTGTAAATTGGCTTTTAAAATATTCAGGTACCACCATTTGTCCATATTTTCGTAAATAAATATCAAATTGCCGACACCATTCCACGCCATATACCCTAAACAAGTACGTTGCCACCACCGTGCTTAACCGTATAACGAAGATTTGCGCATTTCATGGCAGTTCTTTTTTTACGCCAAACTTTTGCCGGCACATCGTGTTTCTTCTTATTTACATGACTGATAAGTGGTTTTCTTCTGGATGTTCTAGAGAAAAATCCGTGCCGGTTTAAAGTTTTTTGTTTTTTTCTTTATAGTTCGCGCTACCATTCTTTCTTCCTTCTCACTACGGACACGTGGGCGGCCAGTTCTTTTTAAAAGTTTAACACACCCTGTATTTTTAAAAATTTGCACAATGTACTGAATAGTAGATTTTGATTTTTTCGTAGTTTTTGCAGTATCAGATAGCGTTTGACCTTCTAAATCCTTGTGTTTTACAACTTCGCGGAAATAAGCGCTGCTTTCTCTTCGTGAAGATATTACGAGAAGTAAAACTCAATTAATTAATCAATGTAATAGCTTTGATGACAAAGGAGATACTAAACTAGATTACCATACAACCATTGGAAAAAAACAAAAGTTGCACCAATTTTAAATAGCTGTTCAATAACTGTACGATGAATTTTTTCGTAAACAATTGCATACAAATTGTAGTTTTTATTATTTTTTAGATTGAAACCGGTCTTAACAAAATGGATTAATATATATTTTTGTTTCATTTTTTGTTTCTTTTAATTTACAGCACACTACGATTTCATTTAGTTCCAACGACAATTAGCAAATTCATTTTTTAAAGGGTACGAAGGATTAATTCGTAGAGTGTATATCATGATGAACAAACATATAAAGAGGTGAAATATTCCCATGTTTCATTTTCGTCTTTTTGTGCGCATTACGTCACTTGTATCCAACAAAACGGAAATTTACATTGAATTTGTCGATTTTTCGATTAATTATTTAAATAAATCTGCAATAAGCGTATTTTTTTAACGACTTTTTTTAATTTTGATAATTACAGTTTAACTAAACACTTTTTTATGGTGTACCTTTATGTTTCATTTTATGACCGAAATATTTGAGGAAATAATCCGTCGAGATATATTTTTCAAGCCGACGGCAAAATAAGGATGGAATAATTTGAGTATACAACATAAAACTATAGAATTGTTAATACATATGTTTACTAACAAAATATTATGTACCTGTCTCTAGCTATTATAAAATAATTCTTAAGTCTAAATATCTATTTAGTTGTGGTTTTGATTGTAACGAATTTATTTACTGTGAGCGTACCAATTATCAATTGAAATGAATTTCTTAGTTGATGTGGATTTCCAGATTGTTGAATGATTTATCTAAGTTAAAATAATTTAGATTATAACTGAAAATCAGAAAATATTTAAAAAAATTCTTCAACTATACTTATCAAACTTAAATAAGCTTTGTATTTAGAAAAAAAAATACATTTATTATCCATTTATTTAAATAATAATAAAAAAAAATCACATGTTTGGTGGATACAAGTGACGTCACGTTAGCATGTGCAATATTCCACCTTGTTCTCTTTTCATCGTGTATATATATATAGATAATGCAAAATAATACAACATCAGTCGTCGCGACCTGATGAGAAGGCTGATTTTTTCAAATCAGTAATCTCATCCGTTCGAAACTGATTATTGTGATTCTACACATTTTCCATCTATAAGTCAAAAAATCAAATTATGTATAAAGTTCTCCAAAATTTTTAAAAATCTTTATACGATTCAATTCCAAATAGGGTTTTTGAAGTGATTTCAAATAACGGAGGTAATATTCACTACTAAATAATAAAAATCATTGTTTCCCAAAACATAAACACTGTTTTATTTGTTGTTTTTAAGTGAACTTATTCTAATGACGCATTTTTTATTGATACATTTTTTTTTAAATCTAAAACAAAAGCTAACGGGTCTCTCAAAATACCAAATTGTGTTCTTAAACTACGTTACCATAACACTCTTTTATTTCACAATTGAAAAAACCGTCAAAAGTTTTACCGTTTTTAAAAAAATTGAAAAATTTTGATGAACCTATTCATATGATTGGGAGTGTTTACTGATATTTACATGACAATCGGCACTACTGAATTTTTTAATATTATTCACAGTAATGCGATGCTTCATGCCGATCGGTGGAATCGTAGTTTTTTTCATTTTTGGGTTAGATTACTAAATTCTACATACATACATTTTATATAAAATACTAGCTGAAGTATTCCGGCCTTGCACTGGAGAAATTAGAATTATTTTGAACTTCGGATATTTTGCTGTGGGTCTCTCGACATCGCTGTAGTTTTTGTCATATATAATACAAATTACGGTGAAATACTATTGGTGAACCCTCGACCTTTGTTGAAGTTTTACAATTTAGCCATTCTGAATGGAACTTGGGCATATCCCAACCAACCATTGTCAGATCAGATATGCGGAATTGGGTGGGAATTTAACAATGGATTTTAGAAAAGTTAGGAATTCGGCCGTGCTATAGCCAATTTCTTAACTAATTATGTTCGAATCTCCGACATAAATCATGGATGAATGGATTCCAACATAAATCCTGGATGAGGTTCTGATTTTTTCTACAAAATAAATCTGAAAATAACCAGCCAAGAAATTATCTAGATCCTCCACTCACTATAACTGAACCAAACTTGGCCTTAGTCCGTTAAGAGATGACCCAGTCAAATTCAGCTTCACCAAATCTAAAATTGGCTAGAATTCCAATTCAGCCAAATTCGTATCAAAAATAAATCAAGGTTTACGGGAGGGGACGGCATGATAGGATCACGCGGAATCAGCAAGTCATTGAATAGGATTTAAAACTCAAATCAATCGATATTCGTGGCTAACTTTCCCATGTGATTGCGAAACTGTCTCGAGAAATATTGTTGCGTCAGATAAATTCTTTTGTAGAAAATAAACGCTAGCAGCATACAATCTAAAAAATAGTCAACATTAAAAGGCCGAGGCATATCACATCAAAGATTTACTTGTAATTCTTTACAAACGAGATATATGTATCTGAGCTAACACTGACATAAAAGTGAAGGCGTGTATTATTTTAAATTTAAAACATCAACTATCTAATCACAAATCATTAAGAACCATTCAAAAAGTCCCTTAATAGCTTGCAGCACACTACTTACATGAGTTTTTTTAATGTCAAACAGAGTTTACTTATAAAAAAATTGCATATCATATCTGTAAAATCTGGTTACTATGTTCAAAAATAGAAAAAAAACATTAGCGAGAAACAGTTTGTAACTGATTTTTCGCGTGTGCACAACTATGCATAAAGCAAACTTTTTGAATTTAGAAGTACTACCCCAGCATTTTTCAATGCTATGAGGAAAAAATAAAGAGCGTATAAGCAGGGCTACGACTCCCCAAGACAGACGGGGCCTTATTCTTGAAATCGTGGAAAACTCTCTGCTAGAATTAATTTGACTTCTTTTTCGTTTATCAATTATTTCTGCTCTATTGCTATATCACAACCTACTAGAATATATTTGAACAATTTCAATTTCAAAAGAAGTATTTCATAATCGTCCGTGAACTTTGTTTAAGGTTTTTTCGGCTTTTCGGGCAAAATATTATTTTTAATGGCACCCATATAAATGTTTATGACTTTTCTAGTCGAAGATAACATAGTGAGAATTTCCTGAAGTTTCTGGTTTGTTGATATAATTCGACAAATCGGTAAGTTCTTGTTTTGTACTATTGGTACAAAGCGAGAGTTGGATTTTTGCAGACCATGAGTAGACCACCTTTTTATCAGTAAGAAACCACGCTGCCAAGGAGAGACCTAAGGAAGTTCTCATTAATGTAAGGGTTTGTGTTCTTAGTGTACACAAGTACCTTGCGGTTAAAAATGGGGGGATTGCATTTTTCTACTTTTGTGGCAGAAATATTGTAAGAAAACTAAGAATCCAAGTTTTCTTTGACTAGAAAAGACGTAAACATTGTATGGGTGTCATTAAAAATAATATTTTGTCCGAAAAGCCGAAAAAACATTAAACAAATTTGCATTTCACTTATTTTCGTTCTTGAATCGAAAATAAATTATTTCGTGATAGAAACGTCACAATGTTGCAATGTAGCAGGCTGGTAAATGAAACAAAAATTGAAACAGAGACAAACTTTATTCTACAGAAACGAGAAATAAACTTCGACAAATTATCGAAAAATGGTGATGTTAGGATATCCCAGCCCAGAATTTAATTTTCTTTCGAATTCTCTATACTATTCGAATTTTACGCTGAATAAATTTGGGAAAAAAAATAATTAAAGTTAAAGTAGACCGCGATAAATCGGAAGTAAATATTTTAACCATTGTTTCGAAAATATCTATGACAAAGTAAATTGGTAGGCCAAAAAAATACAATTTAGACAACAATGCTATGAAAATATTTTCCCAATTCCCTATTTCCATAGGGCAAGCCAGAATAGGGTCACTGGTCGAGAAATAATTAAACGTGATCTTGGCCTAGAGCCCATTTTAGTTCCAAATTTTAAATTATATTTCAATTACGGTTGTTGACCGAACTGGCAATTAATGGAGTTTCATCGCCAATAAATCGAAATGAACAAAATCAATCAAACAAATTTATGATTATGTGCGGGCCCGTTTTAAATGATATAAAAAATTTGATTGGAAGCAAATTTGTTTGCCACGAAAAGGAGAATACCCTGAAGTAAGTGTTATGATTATCATTACAATTTTAATTACTTTCGAAATTTATAATTAATATTATTTTAAAAAAAATAAAGAAAATACTACATCAACAAAGCATAATAAAATTTCTTACCTGAATCCAGTCGTCGTCTTCCAAAGTGGAAATAATAAATAATTTTTTTTTTGTAACATTTTTTTTTGTTGTACATGAAGAAAATAAAAAAATAAAAATCTTGTAACAACACTTATAATTTTCTGTGTTGTATAAAACTATACAGGGAAAGAAATCGAACGAACGACATATAGATAAATAATTTTTTTTTATTTTATTTTAAATGATTTATTTATATCAAATCAATATTATTTATAATTTTTATTAAGTTTAACAACAACGAAACAAATATTTCTATTTTCTTATAACTTGCGAACCATTTTTAAATAACCCTTTGTGATGTGATTTTGCGTGACGCACTTACACAAAATAAAATAATTGAGGATGTGACCGTGTTACAAAAGGGTTAAGACGTAATTTTTTTCGCCCGTTTCTCAAAGTTAATTTAAAGTACGTTGGTTGGGATTTTTATTAATAAATAATATTAAATTAGTATTTGATGATAAATAAATGACATAAAAATTTTATTTTTTATTTATTGATTTCGTATTTTTCTTGTAACCCAGAACACATATAATTTTTGGTTTTATATACGCGGACAAAATGGCTTTTTGAGGGGGACACACGGACACAATATATAAATACACAATTAAGATTGTGTGTGATGTTCTTGCATTTTATATTGATGGAGTTTTATTATACATACTTTACGTTTCTTACCGAATTCTTATATAAATCATTTTTAATTTATTTATTTATTTTTGTTCGTCTTATTTGTCTTATTAATTAATCCTGTATTTTTGTTTGTTTTATTTTCAGGTAAGATCAGTTAAAATGTCGTGTAATATGAGGATTATTATAATTGAGTGTTTTTTAATGTAAGGTAAAATCTTAAAACATGATATTTATATATTTATTACATATTTTTTATGATGTTGACATATTTTATGCGGTATGTATACCAGCCCGTATTAGATAATATATATTTTTGGGTGTCAATGAATTAAAAACATTGAATGAGCTTGTTTTATTCCAACCACACTAAAGATTGTACACTAATTATCTCGCACTATATTAAGAAATGTGTTAAAGCAATATTTTTAATTGTGGTTTAGTTTTAATAATTTATGTTTATACTATTCAATGCGGACCAGTCATCAATTAAAAATTACAAATAGTTCACTCAACCTCTCTTTCTTTCTCGCTTGTAAATGCCATGAAAGGATTTTGCCGACAGTACTGTAGTCCTCCAACCCAGTTCATCGCACGCTCCTCCCAATTTCGTGATCCTCTTATTCGAAAATCTTGTTCGACGTCGTCGCACAAGCGGTGTAGGATTTCAACAACGACGTACGCGGACCGGAAGCAATTTGTAGGAGGTGCTTAACAAAGCTATACTTCTGGACGCTCTTTACATATAACAGATTTCTGTGCTGCTGATAAATCGATCCTATTTTCCTAATAGGATCGATTTATCAGCAGCACAGAAATCGACCTTGTTGCAGATACCTGTGACAGTATTTTGACTTTTCCTGGGAATAGGGAATTGAGAAAAATATTTTACTGATGAAATCTATTTGGTGTAAATATTGTCAAACCAAAGTTAATTATTAAAATATTTTTCCCTAGAAGTTAAACTTTTAAATCGTTTCTTATATAATTCATATATTGTTGAGGTGGAATCGAATATTAGAAGCAATTCTAAATGTTTCTGAACCTATGTTGATTCGAAATAGAACTGCAGTGGTATAGCTCGCAAATATTTCTCATTATTTAACTGTTAGTGATCCGCAAAGAATCAATGACATATTTGCAGCATTTTTTGAAAATGTGTATGCGTCTTCTTCGAACGAGAATGATGATTTTTATTTCTGTAAAATCATTCAATTTCGGCTTACTACCGATGACGTGCTGCATGCACTGTCAAATGTAAAGGTGAATATGTGTTGTGGCTGGTATAAAATTCACCCTCTTGTGTTAAAAGTGTGTGCTTGTGTCTTGGTTCAACCACTGACATACCTCTCCTTCCTTCATTTCCTTCAATTTGGAAATTCAGTTTCATGCAAGTTTTCAAGAGTGAACGGATATCGAAAATTACCGCAGTGCTTCTATCTACGACTCCGCTATTCCTAAATTATTTGAATCGATGGTCACGGATTGTATCTTTTTCTTAATTAAAAATTCCATCCACGTAAACCGGCATGGAGTATATCCCGGCCAGCTGTGACAAATGTGCTCAAATTTTGTTTTGTTCTCAAATTTTTTGATTGATACTGTTGGAGTAGTGTTTACTAATTTTAGAAAACCATTCGATAAAATTGATCGTTTCTTACTAGTAAAGAAACTGGAAAAGCTCAAGTGTGATGCCGTTCCTTTAAAGTGGATTTGTTCATATTTGAGCCAAACTCAAAATGGTTTTTTAAATAGCATTTTATCTAGAGATATACATTTTTCGTCAGGCGTCCCACTAGGTAGCCATCTTGAATCACTCTTATTTATTGAATTCATTCAGAACGGTGCTTCAAACATCATTAGTTTTTGATTTATGCTGATTATGTCAAAATCTTTTGCAAGATTCGAAATGATTTGACGATCTGTTTAATTTACAGAAGAAATTAAATATTTACTGTGAATGGAGTACCTTGAATAAGCTTTATCTCAACGTTTCCAAATGTAAAGTTATGAACTTTTCTAGAAGACGTAATGGTCCTGACAATTATAGTTTATTTTTAAACGGATTCATGATCGATCGCATTCATTCTTTTCTCGATTTAAGTGTCGTATTTTTTCGAAATGTATCGTTTAAAGACTTTATTGACAGATGTATCAACAAGGCTAATTGAATGTTAGGGTTTTTAATCCGTTTGTTAAAAGATATTCATGATCCGTATGCTCTAAAAGTTTTCTTCTTTTTATTTGTTCGTTCGCACTTGGGATATGCCTCAATTGTCTGAAATTCATACTATAACAATTCCTCTAGCCGTATAGAATCAATTCAGAAGCGATTTCTGTTGTTTGCTCTAAGGTGACTCCCTCGTGAGGCAAACACTCCTAAGTATGTGCTACCGCCGTATTTAGGCCATTTTTTGCTATTGACTGTTCGTAGATAAGTATCTTGCGCAGTTGTTGTGCGTCACATTATAATAGGACGAATTGATATTTCATAACAACTGTACTTATATTCAATTTGCGCTCCTATGCGATCACTCCGATACCGATTTTTCGTTACAAAAAATTTTAATATACAAATTTGAAATATATAAAATTGAATTGATTAAATAAATAAATCAAAAATGAAAAAAATAAATTTTAATGGTTTAATAATTCTCTATGCATTATATTTATACTGTATAGCAAAACAATGCAGTGGGCCGATGAAAGGACTTATTACATCAGTCTTAAATTAAATAGAACTTAAATATCAGTTTACAATTAAAGTTAAATTCAGCAAAAAAATTCTTGACTTAATTAATTGGCATGAGTAAATCAAAGATGAAGAAACGCCAAATGTTGCTTGAACATTTAATAAAATTTGACGAGCAAAATTGTAAACTTTTGAACAATACAATCGTGATCCTTTTTGGAACAGCATATATGCTTGAAAAACAACAAAAACATAAAGTGTGAGAAAATGGGATATTTTGGAAAAATTCTATTTACAAATAATAATGCCTGTACTCGTACATGCATACGTAATGTACATAAGACGGAAACGATCAGATAAAAAATTATGATGGTACATTACATATATAGCCAATCATTTTCATTATATTCCCCCAATTATCTTATATACATTTTTCCATTAACTGAAAAACAATTTTTGTTGCTGTTTTGCTTCATTTTATGGGCAATTTGTTATTATTTTTACTTCTCATATTATCTTAAAATATAAATCTTATTATTTTAGAAATTACAGGAGAAAATTTGTTTTTGTTACATTACTCGGGCTTATTGTATACCTACAACTGGTACAAACTTTTGATACTCGTACATGATTTTTGCGCTTTTAAATAACTGAATAACCGAATCGCGCATTATAGGACCCGCAGTTCGTAGATCCTCCTCCATTATTATATACTTATATACAGACATATAATAATATACTCGTATATTTGCGATTAATCAAAAAATCGCGTTCGCTTTACACCTGTGCACTAGCAGCACACATTTTTCTCCCGCGATTTTATTTAAATCGCGTATTTTGCGAAAAATCCATTTTTCCGTTGATCGTAATCGTGATTTGTTTTGCAGTCAATGCGGTTGTTGTAATTTGAAAATTATGATTTTATCGTGATTGGATTTTAATTGGCGAATCAATAAGAAAAAAATACATTAAGTTTCTCATGGAAGCAGTAAGCAATACCAATTTCAATATAATAATAATAGTAGTAGTAGTAGTAATAATAATAATAATAATAATAGTGATAGATTGAAGTAACACACAACACAACATATAAATCCAACAGAAATAAATTATGCTTCTTTTACTTTTGGCTTAACCCTTTTGCGGACACGCGCTCATTGAATACGGTTTTAAACAAGATCCCTTGCCATTTACGGGGTTATAAAAATTAAACCGAAAACGCGAACCCAAGAGACCGCAAAGAAGAAATTACAGAACTAAATATTAAAGAAAACAATAAAGAAATATAAGACAGCAACAACAAAAACAAAATTATGAAATAGTTTAAGTATCATCTATGCGCGTTTGGTTCTGATGTTAAGCTCGAAAAAAAAAATTCTAAACACAAAAACCAAAATAGATTATTGTGGGTCAAATAACTTGTTTTTCTGTTCGCTTTGATTTTTATGTGTTAGAAAAAAACAAAATAAATTTCTTCTTCGTCTCGATATGCCTAAGACACGAAGGGTTCAATAACATTGAAGAAATGTTGTCAAGGAAGTTAGATTTATTTGAAAGTGTCAAAAATTATTATTGAGGTGATATAATTACTATATAAAATCGATATTATCGGATTTAAATTTTTATTTATGGTTTTATTATGTCGTTTCTATGTTTCGTTAGTACCTCCCAAGGTTTATTAATTTTTTTATTTCTTTACATGGTTTATTATAAGGAATCAATCATTCATGTCTTCATATAGATTAGATATGTAGGTCAAAATTGTGAAACCGGGCTCTCATTAGTTTCTGATTGAATATTATGAAAATGAATGGAAATGAGCACAAAAACTAATAGCGCTAAAAGCAAATAGCTTAATTTTAATTGTTTTAGGCTAAAGTGTAATTTGGCTCAAAATTATTCCTTTCTTGGCAATTGGTTATGAATAAAGCCATACGTAGTACGGTCTGCAACTTCACTAGGTAAATAAAACTTCCAGCCGACCCATACAACTCGAAAAAAACACGTGGAATATATTGTTCTTTCAATCTCTGTAGTTCGACCCATTTCAAGCAGTTCACAAATTTTATCCGGAATTAAAAACAAAACTAGTCAGCGTGGTTTGGTGGCATTATGTTTAATCCGCATTGCAGTTTTATTCAAGTACATGCAGATAAACCTGGGTAGTAACCAAGCGCAAATTGTATCGAGTAAAAAAATCAAAAATATCCATAAAATTCCAAATAAGATTGTAGGAGGCCTTTGTTTTTACTGGATGTTCAAAAAACAAAACGATATAAATAATATTTCTTAGTTGATATGGTTCATTTTAAAATCTAGTAACCTTTGCTTTCCCCAGTTTCACCTAAAAAACAATTTTTTTATTTTGATATCTTGAAAAAAGATATCGGGGAAAAAATTGTTTGTTTGGTTCCTATCCTATTTATGATCGATGTAAAAGCATAAGCTAGTAAATTATTTGTTTTTTTTATCAAAAAAAGTGATTACCATTTATGGCCCATTAATATTTCGTTTAGTGTATTTACCAGCCTGCTAGATTAAAATATGTAATGTGATATTTCTAGACTACTATTTTGATTACCAATTGCTTTATTTTCGATAGTTGAACGAAATTCACCGCCCCGGTGGTAAAGTGGTCAACATGCTTGCTCCAGCGACCGGTGGTCCCGGGTTCGATTCCCGGTGGTGACAAGGAAAAAATTTCACGGCTGGTTTAGGATCAATGAATTAGTCACTCATTATCCGAAATGAAAATATGATTATGAAACCTCATTTAGGGCGGCCAAGTCCCTTGATGGGATATATAGTGCCAGAGAGAGAGAGAGAGTACAAAATTAGGGAAAGAGATATTGTTCAAACTTCTTCTAGTAGGTTATGATAGAACTTGAAAATAAATAATTGATGACAGTTAAATGTGTCCCGAAGCAACACAAAACAGAACTACTTACTAGATTTGAAATCTACATTTATGATTTAAGTGTGTGTTTCAATTGGTTTAAATGCCGCATAAAAAGTTAAAAATTTATTCGTGGTAAATATTTTTTAACTTTTTATCTGTTTCAATTGGGTAAAATTTTGACAATAACATGGTTGCTTATTTTATGTTAAATTGTGAACCTATATAGCAAATTTAAATATGAAAATATGTAAAATAATTACTTTTTAAATATATATTAGTGAACTATGATCACCTTACATATATATATATATATATATATATATATATATATATATATATATATATATATATATATATATATATATATCATTGCAATTTTTCTCAAAATTTTTACATCGAACATTTCTGTTTACAAACAAATATTTTTGTCAGCCAAATGTTTTCCATATAAAAATTTTATCAGCTCTTGAAGCAGATAAAAAGTTTGACATTTTTATTCACCACAATTTTTAACTTTTTAACTTTGTATGCGGTATTTAAACCAATTGGAACTCGCACTAAGACAATATTTGAATCAAGTTTTTCATATAAAATTTTAACTCCATTTCTTAATTTAAACATAATACGAGTACATCTTTTAAATTAATAGACAAAAATTGTCCTAGTGAACATAATGCGCACACATATGACTGCGTTAAGGTCAAATGGTTTTGCACAATAATCGATTAAGGTGTGTGTTGCACACAATTATTCTTTCATGCCGTAATTTAATTTAAAATGTAAATAAAGATGGAGTTTTTAATTAAGACATATCTGTACATGCCAGCATTCTAATTAGAGTTTAATATGAAAATTACTTTCAAAAACAAATTTGATTAAAAATTTGGTTTCCAGCTGCTTGTTTGATTAATTTTACATAAAATTGCACATAAATAATTGTTTTTGAATTTTAATTAGAAATTGTTGTATTACTTACTTGGCATTGGCATATAATTTGCCAATTTATTTCACATAAAATTGTATAAGGCATTAAATTTTATGTTATTCCATAAATAAATTATTTTATTATGTCTATCAAATTTAGAATAAAATTGTGAATAAAGAGGCCAACTGAACCGTGTAGGTGGTGTGAGTTTTAAGGTACGTCCTTTCCGTTCACTTGGATAAATTTTTGGCGTTGTTAATGCACTACACAACTACCAAAACAGTCATTCATTCATTAAATCCCTTTTGTCTTAATCTACCAATTTAATTTATTAACCAATTTTTTTTTTGTTTAAACTATTTATCTTACAATAAAGTTGATTTTATTTACTGATAAAATTCACATTAAATTAAAATCTTTATCAAAATTATTAATCTTAAATAAAATTTAAGACATAAATTGAAATGAAGAAAAAATGTACAAGAAGTCTTTTTTTGTTTTTGTATTCTTATTTCGATTTAAAATTTATTTGTCATTCAAAGTAGTTTTCTTTTACACAGAAATTGGTTTCTAATGTACGATATCTCTCGTCGTCCGCTTATGTATATGAGAGATAATTGCCGAAAGGTACATACTCGTCGTATATGTACAGCGAAGCGACTTCTTATATTATTGTTTTAGATTTTAAATCGATTTTATGTAGTTTGTGTGTTGTGTAGTTTCATTAAGAATTTATATGACAGCCGCAATATTGGCAGTTTTAACTATTAATTTCGATATAATATCTTTTCCCGATTCGAGACCAATGTTTTGTTGTTGCATGTACAAATTTGTAATATATTGTAAAAGATTATAGGTTGATAATATCTCTATGGATGGTTGCGCGATATGTTGGGAAATTGACAATTTACTACGTACTCATTCGTAAATATATAAAATACATTTATAACATACTCGTATATATTGGAAAATCAAAATGTCAAGAAAATTGGAAAGACATAATGAATGGAAATTAATATGTTTTATACGTACACTCGTATAATAAAAGCGAGATATTTGGTTTCGGGGATATTGATGACTTAATCTTATTTATAAAAAAAAGAATAAAGTTTTATGTGATCGATTCAACAATTTATTGTCGATTGCTCATAGCATTTTTGTTGTTGTTGTTTTGTTTAAGTTTACAAGTCTATTAAAAATAAATTGCGATCCGACCTGGGTTTGCATATAAACAATAATATTTCACCTAATTTTTCTTTCAAAATAAAAATTAAAATGTTATTGAACCTCGCGCACTAACAAAAAATATCCAATTTCAATTTTCTGAGATTTTTTTTTTTGTACAGTAAACATAATGATGATTAGATTCCCATTACAACATCAGTTTTATTACGGCTCTCTGTGATTATTGAATATTTCATCAATTTGAAATAATAAAATTATAAAATTACACTACTTTGCGTGAAACATCTAAATCTAATCATCTCCTCATTAAGAGAGTTAGAACAAAAAAAACGTATGTTGTGTATAATACAAAAAAAACGATAATGAACTTATGTACCACACTAATGTTCTTCGCGTATTCCATGGTTAATTTTTTTACAGAATGTTTATTTGATGGTTTTGCGCTTCGTGGAATTCCGCTAAAAAAATTAATATAAATTTTTCAACAAAAACACAAAAAATTGTATACCTATATATAAAAATAATAAATAAATAAAAATGGGAATTATCTGCGCGCAAAAATATCCAATTGCAACCTTTATAGTAAGCAGTCAGATTCAGTATTTATAATCGTATGATTATCCCGTGAACAATTTTTTTAAGAAGAAAAAATCTGCAAATGAAAAATTAAATTTTATCTCCCATGACAAAATTTTATAATTAATAAAAATTAGCAGTTTAAGGATCTTCCCATAAAAGCTACACTTAATCTGTATTTAATTATGAATAGAATCCGTTTCAAATCCGTTTCCAATTCGAAACATAAAAATGTTTATTAAAAACTGCAAACATTAATATACTGTAGTAAAACAAAGGCATACGCTTTGATTAATTAACATTCAATCGATGGAAATACTGCATTTTTATTAAAAATTACTATAAATCAATTAGATAATTATTTTAAAACAAAATGCAATTTGCCACAATCATATGGATTTGTACAGCGTTGAAATGTGATAGCGGAATATTCAGCATGAATAAATGTTTGCTTATTTTGCAACACTTGGAGAATAGAACTGTAATCGATTGCTCTCGCCATATTATTAATACAGTTACTAGAAACCTTCCATTTCCTTTGATCAACGAGTTTTACAAATTTGTTACTCATCTCAATGATTTCTATATCGGATTGGGCTTTTTTTTGTTCCGCTAGAATCGTGTCGACAACCGGTATGAACTTTAATTACAATTGCAACCGATTATTTAACTACAACGAACTCTGACGAAACTACCTAATCGACTGAATTATCAAAGTCATGGGAGATTTTTTACAGTTATTTAGCTAAGGTGAATTCGTCTCTACTCTAAATATAGAAATGCAAAATAATAATTAGCTTTACTAAAAACCTCTCCTATTGCATCACAAATTAAATCTTATTTGGTTCATTTAGGATTGTTGGCAAAAATTAACATAAACTGTAATAACTTTGTGATACAAATTCAATTGTTCTATAAATCATTTTAAATACTATAATTAACAGGTGAACGTTACACTTATAAATAATGAAATTTATAATGCTGGTCAACCACACTGAACTTTTAGCTTTAGCCTACACACATACAATTCGCTCTTAAAAATTAAACTCACCCGGTAAAGTTTGTATTTGGGCTGCCTCTCTCAATAAAGGAACCCAGGCCCGAATCTTTTAATATTGGTCCATGCAACACTGTTTTCTATAACTGGTCTCTATTTTTTCAAATATTATGGCCATGGTTGTAAGGAATCCAGATTATCGAATTAATTTCGATCGTTTCGGATTTTTTATATTTTATTACAAAGGTAGGAACAAGGTTATTAGGTACATGGTTTCTTGCGACATTGTCAGAAATAGTTTCTAGCTGGTCAGTCGGGCGCTGGTGTTACTTTTATTATAGGAATAAAAATGAAGGTTAATTGAGTCATAATCGTTTAAAACTTGAACCGCGAGTTAAATATTTCCAGCCAATTTTGAGCAGGAAAGTGTCAAAACTCCAGTACGCAAGCTTTTCCTTTATATTTAAAAGCAATAAATATTCATTTTAGATATCAAACCAATGGAATTACAATTCAAATCAAATGCCTTAATTTTGCAATATTTTCCTTAATTTGTAGAACCATCATTTGAGTTCTTTAAATTTAAGTTTTAATTATCATTTTAACTGATCAGTCTAAAATTACCAGCATTTCTATATACGCAGGAAAATGGTTAGTGAAATCAGTTATCGAAACCCCGGGATTGGATTCACTTAGTAAATACCGACCCATACCTAAGCTTGTTTTCCACATCCTTTAAAGTGAAACTTTTACTAATAAAAATCGAAATGGGTAATCGGTAACAACTGAGTAGATCTTGACAAAAAAAATATTATCGTCCAAATACAAGATTCACTTTAGTAATCCTCCTGTTAAACAAATCGATAAAATTTTTAAGAACATTTGGACGATTTTTACTTTGTCGGTATTGCTGTTAAGAACCTTTTCTCTTGCCACGAATCTATAGCTTTCCATGAATCTATAGCAAAACAATTGTAGAGCTGATGTCAATTGGTAGCAGTGGCTTAGTCCACTTTCTCGAATAAAAATTATCACCAACCAATAAATATGCAGTACTACCGAGAAAGTTCTTCTAACCTTAAAGTTGTAGTCATTGGCAAACTTAGCGATATACAATGCCCAGCAATGTTGACATTACAGATTTTTAACTATTTTAATAATTTAGTTAACTCATTCATATAGTAGTTTTTTACTATTATGAGCTTTCGTCTCATAAAAGCGCAATTGCAAAAGTAATCAAAAATTTTACGAAAAATATAATTTGAAATACAAATTTTCTTGGTAAAATTGATCGAGTAGCCAGGATTTCGGCTAGCAAATTGCTTGCTTGCTCTGTCGATCCTATTATAACTTATACCTCAAACAAAATGACGTCGAAAACATCGGCGCTAAATTTAAATTACATGCAGATAACTAAATTTTGTTCTAATAAAGAAGTTGTTTGTTTGAAGCTTTTTTTATTTTTTCATACCAACCAGTGTATTTTAATATTTTTTAGAAGCTTTTTTGTATATAAAAACATAAATGCCTCGTTTGAATTTTCAATGTGAATGGTTAATTCAATGTTCGGGAAAAACATATCTTAAAATTAAGTCATATTATGTTGAGTTAATGCAAAAACATTTAAATTAGTAACACTAAACACTAAAATTTTTTGTAGAAACAAGAATTTGTTTATATGTGTATGTACAGAAAATAAGAAAATAGTATAGAGTGTTCCATCACAAATTTCAGCATTGTTTTGCCAAAAAAAAAACGTTCGTTAAAACATGCTTTTGGAGTAACAATGTAATATGAGGTTATTGTGTTTTGAATTCTATTTCAACATTAGCTGCATTTCATGACACCACCATGATCCAGATCAGATCAAATTTTACATGTGAAACAACAACAACACGATCACGCGTTGTTATTGTTTCACATGCAAAATTTGATCTGATCTGGATCATGGTGGTGTCATGAAATGCAGCTAATGTTAATGAACAAAATTCGAAAACTGCTTTTTCGTTACTTGTTAAAATATTTCAATGCAACAAAGTAGCAGCCAATATTGTTTCATCCTGTAGTATAAACAAAACAGTATAGGAACCAAGCGCACATTTTAGTGGAAAAAAATATTCGATTTAATTTCTTGTAGATGCTAGAAAAACGTGCGTTCAACTTTTAATATTTTTTAATCATGCTCGTAGCAAACGTATATGCAACTTTGATTCATTTTATTATGTTTACAAACAACTGACATTTTGCAATGACTTTACAATTTGTGTTAATTTGTCGCCGTTTGATGTACATATATGAATAATGAAAAAATTTTGTATTTTAAAATGATTTGAAACATATAAATATATCCGCTTCCGGGTATTGACTATTTTATTATCTATTTTAATTTCTAAAAATGTTAAAATACCCAAATAAATAGATCCATAATATATTAAAGAGTTAATAAATAAATATTTAATAAAATTATATAAATCAAGGCGAATTCGTGTTACTCAATAAAAATTACAAATAAGTATAAAGAAATTTGTTTCATTCCAACTAGAAAAATAAAAATTCTCTTTCAAAATAATGAATACCTTTTTATAAGTACCCTCCTATGTACTGATAAAATTTTGGCTAAATTTAGTTAGTTTTCTTGTGGGTTGCATGCACAAAATTTGTGTAGCAGTTCTGGCTGCATACATACTTTTTGATTTAATCGAAAAAAATTAAATCGAATATCTTTTTTCCACTAAAATGTGCGCTTGGTTCCTATACAGAGCTTCACAAAAAAAAACATTGTAATTTGATAAAGCTTCTCGCAATTACTAAACCAATCAAAAGATGTCGCTAAGTATAAATTAAAGCTAAGTATTAAAACCCAAATGCTTGTTTAGAAAATTTAACAATTTATTATGTATACTGTCTTGTTCTATAGATTATGCAGATCTCCCGGAATTGAAAATAACCCAACACGAGCGAATTGGATGGAAATAAAAAAAATAAAAAATTTGGGAAAATTGTGACATTTTTCTATTATTGTTTTACAGCGCGCAGCAAGTATGATGGTGAATATTTTGCGACGAAAAGATTTATTTACGCCAACCGTAATATAAATAAAAATTATAATTGTTTTGAGTTTTATTAATTATGTTAAATTATTATAACTATTAAAGATTTCACGCTTAACTTAATAATGATTTATTTCGTAAATAGTGTTTAATTATTTTATTCTTTTCTGTAAGTTCAAGTAAATTAATTATAGAGACATCTATAAACGGATTTTGAAAATAGAGACAGCTCGGGTTTGCAATTGCGTAAAATTGAAGTTTTCTACGTTTTGTTGTTTTTTGTGATAATATTTAATTAAGAAAATCAACGATGTTGTATACATTTCTAATAAATAAATGTTGAAGAAAAAATTTTATTATATGAATAATAATTATAAGTCCTCCATGGTGATTCAAAAAATCAAACGTTTTCTCTTTAATTTGGTTATAAATGTAATCATTTAGATTGCTATTAAATCCATCGTTCAACTCGAAAATGCTGATGTGCATGGGACCAGAATTTGCTAAAGACGTTAAATTTTTAAAAACTAAATTTTAAATTGGATGTAAGAGGAATCCGCGGCAGCACCCTTTATTAACTTACTTTACTAACCTACACAACTAAACGGAAATCTCATTTTTATAGAAAATTAATAAATTTATGCTCCGTTTTAGTTTAAATTTAATAATTAAATACTACATTATGATGGCTGATTTTCAAATATGTGTCCTTTGAACATTTTATTAAAAATATAAAATTAAAATGTAGATGATTCGTTTAATTTTTTATTCATAAATTTATGTTCAAAAACTTTCCAATTACCACGGTTTCTTATAGTAACTCAATAAAAGTTTCCCTCTATTTAAAGCTCTCCTTTTAATATTACGGCTCTTTAAAATCATAGATGGCTCTGGTTATATATGTATGCTTGCTGGAATATATGTATTTCATACCGCACATAGCAATCTTTGAAAACAACGTTGCTAATGTAATTTGCTGTATTGCTAAATATTATAGTATGAATCCAAAAACAGTAAAATGTAAAGTAATACTATTTTAAAAAAAATTGGTTGGTCTTTCTTAAAGTTTGAAACGCTTTAATTAACCATATTTGTACCGACCAAACAAACGGCACAGTGGTTATAACTTTGGCGTTTGGATCGGGAGGCACCGGACTCGAATCCCGATAGGGGCAGGATGCAAAAGAAATTGTTTATCATCTGATTACGATTGGTGATGGTAATGAACAGAACACAACTATGACGCCCTGTTGGAGTACACAACTCATGGGCCGTCCAATCTTCCATGCCTGTAAATCAGTCCTATAGTCGTTCGTCCTCGATTTGGCAGGCAATGCGTAAGGTAGGGCGTGAAAAGCGAATCGCGAAAGAATTGGCCGTGCTTCGGAGCCAAAACAGATTCAAATATTAAATCATAATTTGCTATAACAACTTGCAATAGTAGGTACGATATGATCGATTGAGTTGCATAGTGCCCGATGTGTTGGGGAACACCAGTCCTTGTCACTCACCGTGCAGATTTAAACCCGTTATTCAATTTGGATATGCTATTTTAATGCCATCTATATTCGAATAGCTAAAAGAAAATGCAAAAAATAATTAACTAATTATACGCATTCAAATCGAATTGATAGATTCGAATTGGTAAATTGATCAATTTATCAATGAATTTATTTAAAAATGTATGGTCTTTAATATGCCAGTTTGGCTTAGCTCAGACTACCGTCAAAGTTAAGAATAGTTTTGTATTTTGAACGAATTTTTAGAAATTTTGAGCAGGAATCAATTGAAAAACAACATAAAAATTATTAATTAATTAAATTTATACCAAAATATTTTTAAAATTTAATTAATTTTTTAAAAAACTCAAAATTTACATTTTTCAAGTTTTGATTTTCATAAAAATCTAAATTATCCTGCCCTGAATTATCCTGAATTATCAGGCACGAGACGTAATTAAGTTTAATTTTTAAATTTAAGAACATTTTTAAATTAATTAAATTGTTGTCAAATATTAATTTTGATATCGTTAATTATTTTACTAGTGAATTGAACCAGATTAGTTGATGTGGATCGGCCAGGCATAAATCCATGCTGGTTTATTGATATATCAATGCATGTGCATGTGGGTTTAAAGTTGTTGCGTTGCATATATCTAATTTAAATAATTTAGGAATTGATGATGAAGGTAATATTCCTCTGTAGCACGTGATCTCATCTCGTTTACCCGATTTAAAAGAGTGTAATTTCTGAAATTTACCATTTTTCGGGAAACACGCCATTGCTTAAGGAGTGACTGAACAGGTAATATAATGTAATTGTTAAAATGTTAGCGTACTCCTTCAGATTAGAAGAGGGTATATTATCAAAAACACAACCGTATCCAACCCCTTTTAAAACCGATAAAATGTTATCCTCAAAAATAACAGTACGATCCACTAGTAATGCTTAGTATATAGACTGAATGAAAAAACTAAACGAACATGTCAGCTATACCTTTGGCGTTTGAGGAGCTGGTATTTTGTTTTGGATTTACTTTGATTTTTTCTTGAATTTGATCGGAATATGACCTCTATTTTGATTTGAAATTAATTTCAAATTTCAAATTAGCTACTATGTTGTAGAAAGCTGTTTTGTCCGCTAAACTCGCTTTGTAATATTATGGCACAGGCTTTCGACTTCTGATTTCTTAAGTTAAGCAGTATATTATCGAACCACTGAGGAGAACATTTTGTTGTTTATAACACATAAAGTTCGAAGCCTTGTAGCATATAATTTCATTAAATTTGTCAACACTTTCATTTATATCATTGGAATTGAAACTTTCAATGCCAGTTGGTGATACTAGGTAATTTGTAGCCCCACACGCTTTGTTTTTTTTTTTTTTTTGAAGCTCATTGTAGGTGTTCCATACTCACCATTAAATTAGTTTGATTGACGATTTGTGATTGATATCGTTTATGACAAGGTAGGACGGATTCAGAAATTTTAAAAGTGTCAATGTCGGTACTGAAGACACGATTCAATAAGCGATCAGGATTATTAGCAATGGTGTTTATTTGGTTCAAATTATAACGAAGCTTGGCGTTCACAAATAATGATTCCGCATCTGTTGTTATATTACATGGTAAAATACAATTTAGTTTAGGGTCAAAAGTCCAGATTATAATTGGAAGATTAAAATGACCAAGTACTGACCAATCTGACGAGTTGGTTGTATTAATAACTTCATCAATAGCATCGATGTTGATTGAGGTGGTATATATGCTGCGCACAATTGATTAGATTTGGTTGGTTTATTTTTATTTTACGCCAATTTGTTTAGAATGTACTGCTGTCAGTATGCCACCACCCGATTTCGTTAGGCTAGTTTCAAGAGAGCGATCGCGTCTGTAAACCACGTAATAATGGCCTAAAATTCATTGCTCCGTATGCCGGGTTTTAGATTTCTCAAATTACGTATATAAGGTAATCATTTTTAGACGAAATTTGAGATAACCTGTTTTTTTTATTGACTCGTGATTTTGCAGTTCATTGGTCTTCTGGTATGCATGTTAGCAACGATGAAATTGAATCTATAAAACTACCATCACTTCCTCCAGAGTTGTTAACATATCCTAAAGCCAATCAGTAAACATTCTCTATTTGGCCGACTACTGAGGTCAAGCCATTGTTTCGTAGTTTTTTTTAATATTTTTCTAAACCTTTTCAGAAATACTATATAAATTTCAGTACATCGATTTTCCTGCGTGTTTATCACTTTATTGAAAAGATTTCCCGTTTGATTCCCAGTCTGCCCAACTCCATGGCTCACCAAAGCATCCCAATTCTTTCTAGGTTACTAAGAGGGCAGCTCTTCTATCATTGGGGTTTCTGTATTCCATAATTGCGGGTTAAATTATAGAAAATAAAATTAAACGATGATCAGAGGGAGTTATCTCATCTAAGACATATTAAAACAATTATCAAAATTAGTTTGTCTTTAAGCTCGTGCTGGTAATGCTTACATAATCTGCCCCATGAATGCTAAATAGAACAACTGTTTCATAAATGCTTCCATGCATCTTCCCATAATAAAACTGCACTCTGTACGATTATAATTAGTCTCTTATTATCATAATACACAGAGTGATACTGGAATGATATTTTTATTAGAAAATGTATTCAATATTGGCTATTCACCTGTTTCTCTTCCATACTGCACTACTAATAGAAATAACTGGTTTTCTCATCAATGAGTATCGGCCCAATTATATGCTGTTTCGTTTACAAAACACTTATGTTACAATTGAAAGAATAAATTCCACAATCACCCACTAATTAATCAAAGAATCGCACAATGTGGTGCATTCAACACATCGCAAACCAGTAGTGCCAACGAAAAAAAAACGCTTTCCAAGTTATCATTCCAAATTAAATAAAAGGAAACGTTCAACTGGAAATGCCTTAAAAAACATTTGTTTTCTTAAATTCTATAATTAGACCACACAGCCATTTAATGGTTGCGCGCTCGCTACCATTTGAACAAATATATTAACAAGTTTTTCTATTGGAAACTCTATATTCACGTATGTATAAAGTACACCAAAAAAAAGTTTTATTAGTCGTATGATAAAATGGAAAAAACACTTTCAAATTATAAGAAATCCTTCAACATTATTTACAATAATATTTACAGCAACCCATGCTGAGACGACAAAATTGTTTCCACAATCGAATTATAATTAACGTGCGCGGAATTATTTAAACAAAAAACAACGTTTCAATAATAATTAATTCACTTAATTAATTTATTCCAAATATTATTTGCGTTTAATCTTGGTGACCATCATAATCGATCTTGTCGTTAACAATTGAGACTCAACATAATTATCATAATTGAATATCCATATTTAGGGTGGCAGTCGCATAGCGTAATACATTATATATATATATATATATATATATATATATATATATATATATATATATATATATATATATATATATATATATATATATATATATATATGATTGCAATATATATATGATTGCATTCGATGATATACAGCAAAGTCCCTTTTAACCTAATTTTACTATGATTTGTACTCGACTTTATGAAAGGTGGATTGCGGGAATTTTATTATATTTTGCCTTCTGAATAAATATTTATGTTTTCCTTCAGTATCATATAAAGTGCAACAAAAACATGTTTCTTACAATTTTTGCCATTTATATGTACACAAAACAAAAAGTCGACTAACTAGATAAATATTATAAATATGTATGTGCATATATATACGAGTAATATACATAAAAAAAGTTATTAGTAATAAAAAACTATTTATATTTATAGTTTTGTAAATTGATATTGATATGGGGATATAAGATCTTTTCGAGCTCCCGATGTTTAAAAAGCGCGCACATGAATTTTTGAACGCCATCGCGCTTAATATATTGCAGAGTTTAGTTTTCTACTTGTTTATGTACACTTCGAAGCGAACAGAAAAAAATATATTTTAAAACAAAAGATTTTTAATTTAAATAAGCGACGAACCCAATAATTATTATTTTTCTTAAAGAAGAATTGAAATTCTTAAAAAAAATATTTATTTTTTTTTATATATAAATTTTGTTATTTCCAACAAGTACATTTTAAACATATTATCTACATAACCATTAAGATATATACATACAGCTTTTTGCTTTATATCCATTCCTTATTTTTTTGCAAGACCATTTTCTTTAAAAAACGTCATCTTCTTATTCTTTTTACCTTTTTGTTGCACATTCAATTAATACTTATTAAAATTAGTTTTCAATTTTTTTTAGTTTTGTTTTTATTTATTCATTTCGTTTAATTCAAATTCAAAGGGATGTTGTTGCTTGTTGTGTACTCGTATATGTGTTATGTATTAAGGCCAGATACGCGACTACACCGATTGGCACATACGGTAGTCAGAATATTGTATTTATACATACATATTTCGTTTGGTTGTTGGTGGTTGATCAACATTCTTCTTTTAAGAATTTATTTATTAAAAGAAAAAAAAAAGAACAAAGTTCGTCAATACCACAAATTTTATGTGTAGGATTTTTTTTCGCTTGTTTAGAAAAACAAGACACCAAACCAACCAACAAACATCATATAAATAGGTACACTTGAAAAAAAAAACACAAAACCAAAAAATTGTCATGTCGTTTTAAATCTATGCATCGATCCATCAAATTACAGAGGAAAAAAAATTGAAATAAAAATTTTTGTCTAATCTATCCGAAGGAGAGCCAATCCCAAACAGTGCGACAACTCACGAATTATATAACAAAATCACATAAAAGACATACGCGATAGAATACAACACAAAAATAATTTATGGGAATTATTATTTTTTTTTTTGTTAGATTTAATTTAATTTTTGGTTGGTTGATGTTAGTTGAACTTTGAGAATTTTGTTCTTAAGAAATCGAAATAAACAAGATAGACAAAAACATAAAATTGGAGGCGAGGAGATTAGAATCCAAAAATTGAGAATGATGAATAAAAACAGATTTTGGTGCTGATGATGATGACTATGATGACATCCTATAGGGTCAAATACAAATGAACAAAAGGTGAAATTGTTTAGCAATTAATTGTAGTGATATTCTACAAAATAGTGGGTTCCAAACTTTAAGTCTACTTTGATATGACATATTTTTGCAATAAATATTGAATTTCGTAATAAAATAATAATTCTGGAAAGAAAAAATTTCCCTATAAGTAGAGTCCTGCCCGGAATTACATTTTTTTCATTCAAATACACTACAAACACTTTAAAAGAAAGTATTTTGGCGTTTATTTTCCGAGTTAAAAATGTCATTGTGCCGCACCCTACATTTTTCTTCGTCTCTTACATCTTTCCCAATAAAAAAAATTTTAGAGAAAGAATTTTTATCAGCAAGGTTGTACTCAATGCAAGAAATGCTCCGTGCCGTTGAGGGTAAGATTTTTTTTGAAACCGCAAATTTCAGGGTTTTTTTTTGTTTGTTTTTAAAAATAGATTCGTTCCACAAAAAACCGTGCAAAAAAGCAGCGCAAAAAAGACATTGAGTACAAAGAAAAATATGCCTAAAAGACCTAAATTTTTTTTTCTAAACCGTGTTATTTCAAAGTGTTAAAACAAAGTGCATAGAAACGCCTAAAAAGAATTGGATGTATTGTGCTTCAAAACCTACTAGATTTTTAGTTACTTTGAACTTTGAGCACGCAGACACCGTACCTGATGGTACTATGACCCTGGCTATTTTTCAGCGTCTGAAATAAAGTGAGAAAAAAAATATGTATACAAAATATTAATAAGAAATTGTACCAAAATTGTGCAAAAAAGCAAGCAGTTAAGAATTATATTGCGATACTTTTTGTTTGATATCTCCTTAACTTTTTTTTATCAATTACTGGCAAAACGAACAGTTTTATGTAAATTCAACAAAAATATTTTATTGTAAAACTATTTGAAGCGATTTGATAACGGTTTCAAAGAATTTTTAACATTTTTATTGGTAAACAAAATATTTGTTTACCTACAAAATGCACATGACATTTGAAAAATAGTGTTGTATCTTTCTCTTTTGTTGTTTTTGGCTTAGTCACCCTTTAGTTTTGTATTGCACTTTTTTCAAGCCAGTGTTATAATAACATGAGTCGGGTAAATCGTTTACTACGGTAAAAATCGATTTCTGTGTAAATTTTTCTATCAGTTTATCATAGAGATTTTGAAAAATAATTGAATTTACTGAAAAATTTACTTAAAATTGACGTTTATCCTAGTATTGGTACCCAGCCTGAGTGTGAGTTTATACGTTATTTCGGCAGAGAAATTTGCAATACGAGGCATCTAAATGGCCAATTAAAAGTGATTTTATGTTGTTCCAACGAGGATTTTCCTTCTCACAGTATTGCTTAGATGACGTCATTTATGCCGACAGTTCTAATTTTTGACTATAGATATGTAGTTTCTATATTTTTTTATTTTTGTTTTCGTGAAACGTCCTTCGTGGTAAAGAAAGCAGTAAATTTTGAATAAATAACAATTAAAAATTATAATTCGTTAACAAACAATTTACTATATTATTGCAAAAATATTCATTTAACAATTCATTAAACAACTATATACGTGAAAAAAACACGTAAAATTAGTTTATTAACAAAAAAGTAATTCATTGAATTTTCTTTTATCTTTCAAACCATACTATTTTTTTTAATACTTTTTTCTGTCGTTTGGTTTGAATATTTTTTATGAACATGACTGCCGTCTACAGTTCGAAAAGTAAATTGTAGATATAAATTTGATGAGATAGCAACCAGTACTGCCTGGTATTCTAGGTGTGCATTGATTAAGGGAACATTCTTTAATGATGTCACACATTTAGGGGACGAACGGGTTCAGGTATTTGTAACAATTCGTGACGGGGCGAAGGAGGATGGTCGACAGGAAAGATATGTCACAAGAGAACATGAAGTCAAACAAACCTTTAAACCAATTCAAAATGATTTTTTTTAAAAAACATAAATACAACCACATTATTTTAATTTAAATACATAAAAATCGTAGATGCTTGTACATACATAAAAATATAAATATATACTACGTAATGTATGTATATTATTAATGCATTATTGCATTATTATTGCGTCCGTCCAAGGAGTGTCAAAATGCTCACGAAGGGTAGGGAGTTACCTACATTCTTAATTTCACGTATCCTAACCGAGATGAGGGAGGAAGGGTGAGGAGTTATTGGAATTTACCACATTGTGACATAAGAGGAGAGGGTGTAAAAAATCAGTGGAAATTGTGTGACACAGATAGTTCAATCCCTGGGATTTTGAAGATGAGTTTCATGTTCCACTATAAGCCCTTAGAATGTAAGCAAATTTACGTATGGCGCGCTCTTACACACAACAATAAGGTTAACGAGATTCTCGTAGATTTGAAACGACACACCAAATATCCTCAATATGCAGGATAATGACTAATTAAAATTACAATTATTACTAAAACAACGTTGTTATACTCTTACAATTCCTAACCCATATTCAAAAGATTGATTTTAGTTGGGCCAACTTAAATTAAAACCATTTTCACATACTGGACATGCTTAAACATATTGAGAGATTTGTATTTTCCGCTCGCGGGCCATATATAACCTAGCACTGCCAGATTGCCATCATGCGAATACTAACGTAAAATCGTATTGCAATTATTGAAATAGGCAATTATTATACATATACATTTTAAATGACGTGCATTACTTCGTTTTATGAAGCCAAGGGCAAGTCAGCAACAATAATTTATGGATGTTTATTAGGTCTATCTTGTCATATTTGTAACTTTCTTACACAAAATTAATATAAATAAACAAGAAAATAATTAAGTAATTTTTATGTGTATAAAGTAAAATCGAAATATAATAATTAATTAGTGTTTAACAATATTATATTTCAATTTTAAAAAAATAATATTAGAAAAATGTTGAACGAGACAAGGCAACAAAATGTCTAGTCACAATTTTATGCATATCATTAAAAAATCTTTTGAAAGCAGTAAACGCGCGACTTTCGCGTTTTTATCGTTGCAATATTTTACATATTGTGTATTATATATACAGTGGCACAGGTTTACGAGTAATAATTGATTTATGTTATCAGTTTACAAAAAAATTATGTATAAAATTGCTGGCAAGACATTTTAATTTATTTAGTTGGGAACGCAAAGAGAGAGATAAAGTGTAGGTGACTTAAGACAAGGTGTATTTCTTTGATATTATAATCAACTTTCTCCGTACGTACGTGTGATTATTGGACAGAGGCACAAAAGAAGTATGATTTCATCTGATATCAATTCTCGATTTTGTGTAATTATGTATGTATCAATTTAATGTTGTGCGCATTAAAGTGCATTCATCTTTTACGTTCATATGTAGGTATACAGTGTATAGATGAATTCGATTTATATAACATATAAACAAAATCGTAAAGAAGAAGCAAAAAAAATAAATCAATTTTCAATTAAGATTTTAATTTTCTGATAAGAGAAGGTATTTCGATTCTTCTTGAATGGCATTTTTCCACAATTTTTTTGATGCGCTATATTTTAGGGAGCCTTAAAATGATTGGTATTTCGATAGGGCGTGCTTTTTATTGATTATTGATTAATGCAAAATTGTGATAAGAAAATAGTTTGAATGCATTTCGGCGCCATATTTTTTAATAAATGCGATAATGCTCGCACTAAACGCGTAATCCCATCATAAATCACCCCGCACACACTAATATTTCTCCAATTACAAGATGTTTATGTAAATTTTCTTAAATGAGATCATCGTATCTAATGCGCACGCTAAATACATATCCTGCATTATACGTGTCTAACATACCTATATGAATTAGGTAAGTCTCTTTGCGCCTCGCACAAACTTGCACATACTCGTACATGTGCGACAGTGAATTATTTTAATGAACCGCATCTTATGAAAATCTCATGTCCACCTCAATTATTTAAATATTTATTTAGATAGATGTCATTTATTATATCGCAACGGACAGAAGAAAATAGTAACACAAGTAGTGTTAAGTCTATAGAGAAGACGAAGGCGAGAAAAAGAAAACGACAACCTTAAAGCCCATCTTAAAATGAAATCTTAAATAATTTATCATTTTATACCAATCTCTAGAATTTTTTTTATTCATATTTGTCATTTTTGACTTTAAGACTAACTAAAATAATTAGAAGATGATGTGAAACACTTTAATAGAATTAAATACGTATTTCTGTGTATACAGAGAAGGTCTTTGATCGAATAGAACATGCATACATACATAAATGCTTAGAAATCATATTGTTGTTGGTGTTTTTATTATTTATTATTGTTATATTAGGAGAAAAGTGGGGGCGTCTCACCTGAAACACGTGAGTTAATTAATTATTCTTAACTTACTTATGATCGATCAAATCCGTTACATATTTTTGTTTGTATACGCGATTGTTTCGAAATATTGAACGAACGCGCGCGCGGATATTATACAGTCACATAGTGATCTATAGATTAAGATCCTAGTGGTAAGATATGTAAATAAATTTTAAAATATTTGTACGTGACCATGGACGTAAGATTGTGCCCAGATAGCCTAGATTTTTGTTTTGTGGTATATATTTAGATGATTGGTTGACTAGGCACTAAAATGAGACACTTCTTGATTTGATTTCATCTAGAAAAATTTGTATATATTAATGAGTTTTAAAATGAGCCACCGTTATATTCTAAGTATTTGGTGTGCACAGTTAAAATATATATTTGAGTTCAGAACATGTACATACTACTATACCAAAAAAAAATTAATTTAGTTGTTCTTGTTGTATATGGAACAGCGAATGTATAAAGTTTAAGAATGTGCGAGATATTTGATCCAATAAACCGTATCTAAATCAATAATAATTAATATTACCCGAACATTTCACAGCTTACTAAATTATCCAAATCGAATCGGAATTATTTTTTTAATCTCATCATCTGTACCTCGTAATGGATTTATTTAATATCCTCGGTTATCCAAGTACAGTGCGGTGCACACACTAAAATTTGTATGTGATAAATTAGCACATGGTTGTAAAATCAGATCAAAACTAATAATTACTATTAAACAGAAAATACTAAAGAAATTTGGAATAATACAAAACCGCAAAACTAAAAACCAAAATAATTAATTATAGACCTTTCGGTTCGCTGTATATCTAACATTAGCCCATAAAAACCAACAATGTATATCAAATCCAATAAACAAAACCCAAAATCTCTAATATAACAACCGTGATTGATTACCACGATATGTTGAATTTCATATCTCTAAGGTTAGCGTTATATATATATATATATATATATATATATATATATATATATATAACGGGTGATTTTTTTGTGGTTAGGATTTTCATGCATTAGTATTTGACAGATCACGCGGGATTTCAGACAAGGTGTCAAAGAGAAAGATGCTCAGTATGCTTTGACATTTCATAATGAATAGACTTACTTTCAGTGAATGGGCCCTAGAAAAGTTGGCAGAAAATCCGCTTTTTTATCGACAAATTTTGTTCAGCGATGAGGCTCATTTCTGGTTGAATGGCTACGTAAATAAGCAAAATTGCCGCATTTGGAGTGAAGAGCAACCAGAAGCCGTTCAAGAACTGCCCATGCATCCCGAAAAATGCACTGTTTGGTGTGATTTGTACGCTGGTGGAATCATTGGACCGTATTTTTTCAAAGATGCTGTTGGACGCAACGTTACGGTGAATGGCGATCGCTATCGTTCGATGCTAACACACTTTTTGTTGCCAAAAATGGAAGAACTGAACTTAGTTGACATGTGGTTTCAACAAGATGGCGCTACATGCCACACAGCTCGCGATTCTATGGCCATTTTGAGGGAAAACTTCGGAGAACAATTCATCTCAAGAAATGGCCCGGTAAGTTGGCCACCAAGATCATGCGATTTGACGCCTTTAGACTATTTTTTGTGGGGCTACGTCAAGTCTAAAGTCTACAGAAATAAGCCAGCAACTATTCCAGTTTTGGAAGACAACATTTCCAAAGAAATTCGGGCTATTCCGGCCGAAATGCTCGAAAAAGTTGCCCAAAATTGGACTTTCCGAATGGACCACCTAAGACGCAGCCGCGGTCAAAATTTAAATGAAATTATCTTCAAAAAGTAAATGTCATGGACCAATCTAACGTTTCAAATAAAGAACCGATGAGATTTTGCAAATTTTATGCGTTTTTTTTTAAAAAAAAGTTCTCAAGCTCTTAAAAAATCACCCGTTATATATATATATATATATATATATATATATATATATATATATATATATATATATATATATATATATATATATATATATATATATATATATATATATATATATATATATATATATGTATATATGTATATGTATATATATATATATATATATATATATATATATATATATACAATATATATATATATATATATATATATATATATATATATATATATATATATATATATATATATATATATATATATATATATATATATATATATATATATATATATATATATATATATATATATATATATATATATATATATATATATATATATATATATATATATATATATATATATATATATATATATATATATATATATATATATATATATATATATATATATATATATATATATATATATATATATATATATATATATATATATATATATATATATATATATATATATATATATATATATATATATATATATATATATATATATATATATATATATATATATATATATATATATATATATATATATATATATATATATATATATATATATATATATATATATATATATATATATATATATATATATATATATATATATATATATATATATATATATATATATATATATATATATATATATATATATATATATATATATATATATATATATATATATATATATATATATATATATATATATATATATATATGTATATACAAAATACACCACACATACACGATTACAGTTTCTTTTTCTAATCTATACTAAAAGAAAATACAACTCAAAATGAAATTACAATTTAATTACCGCACAAATTGCAATAAGTTACCAATGGTATAAATGATAGGTACCCGCGCGGCGCGGCTCATAACCTACAAAAGCTTTTAAAACAATTTGAACGGTGTATATCAGTGTGTTCATGTACTCAAACATAATCTAATTAATTAACTCGGAATTTCTTTCCTCGGTATGTTTCAAACCTGATGATCGATAAAATTTGATTCTAATCAACATATATACACGCACACACACACACACACACACATCTAATTTAGAACACACCAGAGTTAGAAACAAAACAAGAAAAAATATCAAAATTTATCTCAAATGATCTCTTGATGTTGATCGACAAAACAAAAAAAAAATTTTTATGATTTATCGAGTTTCGAAATAAGTTTTATGTTTCGTATTCTTGGCCAAGTTGTTGGGTGTAAGCCTTTAAGCTATTTAGATTTATTTTTCCTTCTTATACTTTATAGATTAACTGTTTATTGTGATTTGTGCTGGTACAATTAGAAATTTTTCAAAAATTAGAGTCTTAAACGACAAATTTAAGTGTATGTAGCTGCGATCACTTAAATACATGATTGTAGCTCATAGTAAGGACATCAGCACAAGATTTTAAGTAAACGTGGACATGCTGTGCAATGTGTATATTTTACACTATGTATGTAACTCAAAATATTATGAATGAAATTTTATTTTTGTTGTTAGTCTCTATTGAAACATTCTATATCGTTTAAAAATGTATTGTTTGTTGTTGTATCGTTAAGTGAAAATGATTCTTGCAAAAATTATCATTTTCAGTGATTTTCTTGCGATTTGTTGGTTGGTTTAGGAGTGAATTTATCTGGCAACTATAATTTGTCAACCCATGTTTTTGGGGTGGATTAAAACACCATCAACATTTTG